>CAEGAE010061606.1:0-37470 GCA_903067095.1 Girardinus metallicus | reverse complement strand
GGTGACCTGTCCAGGGTGTACCCCGCCTCTCACCCGGAACGTAGCTGGAGATGGGCACCAGCAACCCTCCCGACCCCAGTAAGGGACTAAGGGTGAACAGAAAATGGATGGATGGATGGATGTTCAGATTGCCACAGGGGCAGCAAGTACCAGAAGAGGCACCCGAATACAAAATTAAAAACAACTGAACAAACTGCATTCCTCGAGTTAGTGCAATAATAATAATAATAATCCCCTATCCTGTAAACGTTGTAAAGACTCACCATGAAATAGCCTGGTAAGAGCTTCTGAAGAAATTCTGCCTCTTTGTGTTGAACTGTCTTGATGATAAACTCATCGTCACTAGAAACATAGAAGATGGATCCACTGGCTCCCGGGTTTGACAACTCGATTAGTGGCTCATTGCAAAGGGAATACTTTAACAGAGATGAAAATGTCTGTCATTATCTGAAAAACACTTTTAATCTATGCCAAACAATTGTAACAGAGATAAAAACTGTTTTCTAAATGTTGGAGTTTCTTTCTCAAACCGCCAATTTTGGAATAAGTAAAAAAAATTAAATGATTAATTCAAATATTAACATGTAATTTAGAATTAGCTAAAAGCACTTTCAAACTAAAAGCTAAACACCACTGAAGAATCGCTGAAGGCTTAAGAAAAGCTGTAGCTGTGAAAATGGCAGGATGAGCTTTGTTCCAGTACTGACCAGGTAGTCATCTGGCCGAATGCCAAACATTTCTCTGAAGTATCGAAAAGCAATAGGAGCGTAGGTCTTAAAGCGGAAGTCGCTGTAGTGATGAGCAGGGGTCAGGTTACTCCCTTCACTGGAAAACAAATGAGATACAGAGAGATGGCATCAGATTCAAGCTCCAATAACTTAACAGAATTTAAATGAGAAGAAAACCAAAAAAAAAAGCATTTTTTCATACATATCTTGCTTAAAATTTTTCACCAACCTGGGAAAGAAGATGCTTTCAACCACCACAAAGTCTTGCATGAGAACATCTCGTTCTGCCTTCTGGCTTAGGCTGCCAACTGTGTGAGCAATGCCCAATTGGATTGCTCCCTTTAGGGCAGATGACGTGGTCTAAAGAGGTCAGAAAGAAAAACAGAGTTAGCAAGGGAACAAACAATATTTCACCCCTCTCAAGTCTTATTTTTAAACAGCTATGTATGAGTTTCCAGTCACAGAAACATCAAATATAAATATTTAATATATTTATGGAATTACATAAAGGGTTTTTCTTTCCTGTTCTTGCTCAATGCTGCAGGCGGCAATAGACAGAATTGCATTAACCTTTTTGTACGTGGTCTCTCCGGTGGTGGTCTCAACACCCCGGTGCCCGATGGTCTTCTTCATACTTTGAGTTGTGCTTGAAGAACCAGGCAACTGTGCAGCAAGAGAAAGGGAAAAAATCTGTCTCAGTGAAATGTCTGTGTAAACACAGATGAGTTAAGGGGTGTAAACTTCAGGACAGACTTATTAAACATAATTCACAAATCCACAAAGGCCTGCGAAGCTATTAGTTAAATAACCAAATAAAGACTTATTTGTCTAACATAGTATCATTAGTAGTTATAACAGGCCACCATTAAAACAGTCATATCACCTTTTGGAGCTATTAAGCATAAATGTGATTTGCAAAAGCAATGCTGAGGCTCTAATGAAAGACTACAGCTACGTAACACATTTGTTGTCTGTATTTCAACACCAATAAAAGCATCATAAAAGCAGGCTTTATTTTGTTTAGCTTTATTTTGAGTTTCATTTGAGTCTTGACGAGATTGTCTAACAATCCGGGTAATTATCTGCAGAAATGACGCAGGAGTTTATTAAACACTTTTTAGCTTCATGTGAAAACAATCAGATATTTCTCCAGGTTCTTTAACTTTCACTAAGTCTGTGTTTGTGTAACACATGACGTATGCTCAGAAGTTGCCTTAAACCAAACAACAGACCTGAGAAGCTGCAGCATCCTGAACGTAAACAGTGGTATGAGAGTCAGTATGACCATATCACGATAGTAATGTAGGGATCAGGTACTGGCTGTGATCAGAGTCTCACATTTTGAGTTTCACTACAAATTTTTTTAAATTTATGCAAAAATTTCTAAAAAACATGCATAACATTATGCAACTGATTTTATTAAAAAAAAAGGCAAAACATATTGCTTTTGCTGCTAAAATAATGAACCATTTTCATACATTAAAATTGCACCTTTAAAAAACATTGACATACTTCATCTTCATGGATAGAAATGGCTGATGTATAGTGATGGTAGCCATATCATACTTATGTAATGATTGAATTTTAAATTCATGTCAGGAACTGATATAGACGGGACTGTTTACTCTCCTGTGCAGTGAATACATTTTCTTACAAAGTCATTTTACGTGTAAAAGACTAAAACATATTCTGTAAAGGAGCTGCATGTTTTATAATTTGTCTTTTTGTTAAACTCATCAAATAAATATAACTCATCTACATATTTGTAATTACAGGCGTTTTTGGTAGAAAATGTGGTAACACTGTAAAATCAGAAATTCTGAAATAAAAAAAAACAAAAAAAAACCCCTTCCCATTGTAATGATGCTTTAAAAATGTACATTTCTCACGACTACTAAACAACTTCTGGCATCCTTACCTCTGCAGGGGCCATTTTCCGAATGCTGCTGGCCCCTAAAAGATACAAAAAACAGTTTCTTTATGACATGCAATCTCTAGAACGACTAAAGACAAACTCAGCCGCTTAAAAGCTTTTGTCATGAAAGAATCCATTAAGATCCGAATATAAAACCCTCTGCTGGTTAATTAGGAGGGCTATTTCCAGAGATGGCTGATGACTATTTGGGTAATGACGAGTCCAGACCTAAATGCGGCCACAGTTACTGACTGTTCCATCTGATACGTCAGGTCTATGTGAATTGGAGCTACTTCTCCCCTGTGATGACTGCTCCACATTCATCTGCTCCCGGAGGGTGCGTGTCAACATCACTACGACTTCAGAGGAAAGGTTGCTGCCTACCTTTAGAGTCCCGTAAAACTTGCTTTCATCACTTAGCTCCATAATGGCAAATATATTTCAAATTCTTAAAAATTCCCCAAATAAAGCCACTTAGTCAATAAAAGAAGTGTAAAAGATGTATGCTATAAGTATAAACAAGCTGGATGTTATGCCCAATAACTAGTGAAGATCTCTATATACTTTAACTAGATATCAGAAGTGAAATACCTGCATATAATGTTTGTGAGGTCATACAACTTTGTCCTTACATAAACTTGTTTTGCAAACTTAGTCCGTCGCCCACTGTTCATTCCCCTGCAACCTGTAACCAATGGCAACATCTACTCCAAAGCTACGCAAACGCTGGTCAAAATGTATACAAAATGTTAGAAAAATAATAAAAAATGTGTTCTAACCGATTTACTGTGAGAAGAAATTTCAGCAAAACAAGCCAAATCACAGAATATCATGCACCATGTCTTGGTTATCAAGGACACACTGCAATCCGGCGGGAAACAATGAGCAGTCTGCCCACATTCCCCGTCATTATGTAAAACACACTGCATCACCAATACCAATGCATCTTCTGCTCAAACACACAGAGAATCACTGAATCACACCCATGCCGGTACCTCGCTGCAGAGCTCTCCTCCAGAACTGAGTCCTTATATCTGTGAAGCAGGACACAGTCAGCCTAAACTGGCTCATTCTCGTGAGTAGGAAGGCAATACTGATTATATTTAAAAATAAAACACTTTGGGTTAGAAAAGTATAGGAGTAAGCAACCACTCAAGCCAGTGAAAAGACCAAAACTGCATAAGTATGAAGGGGCAAAATGATGTGCGCCTGCAACTAGATTTCTTGTAGCACCGGGGTGAACGTGGTAAAGGTGGTTAGAGTTCGTCCCGCAATCAGTGGGTTGGTGGTTCGATTGCCTCTCCATCCGCCTTTGTCGTTGTGTCTTTGGGCAAGACACTTCCCGCCTTGCCCGCTGGTGGTGATCTGAGGGCCCAGTGGCAGCACCACCAGCATGGCAGTTAGACTGCCTCTGGGCAGCTGTGGCTACATTGCAGCAGCTTACTACCGTGTGTGCGTGTGTGAAGGATAAAGTGGTATACAAGCACAGGCCATTTACCATTTATTTGCAAAGAGGTCTTGTTATATTTTTGGTAATCTGTATACATAGCTAGTTTTACTGCTTTTCTCAAATGCCGAAGTGAAATTCATTAATAATACACAAAGAGGAAGCGATTTGAGAAAGGAATTAAACTAACCCAACTGCTTAACAATGGATTCTGCTCATCAGTGGCAAGCCTAAGGGCAAAAGACAAACCATCTGTTCCTCTCCATCTACTAAAGTCTCTGCCAGCGTTGATCATAAGAACCCTGCAGCTAAATAATAATATAGGACATGCTTTAACGTCCTTTCCAGCCAATGAGGAGCCTGTAAATGTAGTGTTTCTTGGCCCAAAATAGGAAACAAGGTCAGTGAGTACTGGAAGAGAAACTACATTATGTTACTGTCACTCAAGGTTATGAAACTGTGTGCCTGACAGTTTGCTGCATCTTGTTTTTGAACGGTGTTTGGGACTAAGCCATGTAGGAGCCACATGGAGTGTTTTTAAGACACTATTTTTAATCACAGATTCAAACTGGGTGGATACCAGTTCAGAGTGACTCCACAACACGCAGGGAAAATAACTAACTGGGACTCAGAAAGTCTTAACTTCTCATGACAGGGAGAATGAACCATCATAATCTGATGCGGGCCTACGGTTTAAAAACATTTTAGTTACAACTTAGAGAAAACATATTGAATACTTATTTATTTAATTTTAACCTTGTTGTCAAAGCTACTTGTGCTGAAATCAGTGATCCAGGATTAAACTTCAAACAGCTGAACAAAAAAAAAAAAAAGGGAGTGAATACATGTACTAACGGTGAAAGCATGATAAGCATGTGTTGCTAGTTAAAGGGTTGTAGGAAATCAATAATAATCGACATCCATTAGATGATACACCATGTCAACTGTGAAACTCAAAGAGGAAAATATCGGACCCGGAGGCAGGACGTGACAAATGTAGAGCGGATTTTTCCTTTACCACAGATCAAAAACCAGTGAGGAACATAAGGAATGTTTAAATTACTTAGAAGCTATCCTTTATTGCGGCTTTATAAGTAGCTTTTACCCTTGTGCCGAGGATGCTTCATTACAGTTATAAGGTTAACGTCACCACCGGCTTAGTGAAAATGGTCCCAGATATTTATTTTATTATCAAAAACATACTGCGTCTTTGTATGCAGAAAAAAAAAACGGGTTTGAAACACTGGAAGGATATACTGAACACAAAAACACGCTTCGCTCATGTTAATTACCTACGCAGCTAACTAAGCTAGCTATCACTCCGTTCATTTGTTCTGATGAAATCTCCCATGCTAACTGGCTATATGCTAGCTCAAAAAGCCATAACTACCTTGTGAAATCATTTTCATAATTACATAACGTTCCCTCTTTCTGTTTGCATCTCAGTTTTCAGAAAACAAAGGAGGAAGATAAATCGACACGCTACCTGTCGGGACTGTTGATCCCGAGTCTGCTGTTTCAGCAGTCGCCATTACGCCTGGACCATCACAAACTGCAGCTACGGTTGAATTCTGATCCCTGCACACCGGCGCCCCCAGCGGACAGACGTGAAATATATTTTATTTTGCAGGATGAAAAAACCCTTATTAAAGAAAGAATATTGAATTCAATCGTAGCAACCTCCAGAGGTTTGATAAAGTTAGCTTTGTTTGTACTAATACCACTATTAATAATAATAATGTATTACTACATTAGAAATGTATAATTACTAGATCAGAACATATTATATAAATACATATATAAAAGTTACACATCTGTATAATATAAAAGATAAATTATTATTATTGATATTAGTATTGTGTATGTCACAATCTTCAACCCTTAATAATATGTACTTTAGTTTCTAATTCAAAGATTCCTGAACACAATCAATGCAAGTCAGTGTCACATTTTTATTAAAATGTTCTCCTTTCAGTGTGGGATGATAACGCAACAAATAATATTAATGACTCCAGAAGTCATTAATATTATGCTACCAACAGCGGCGCAGTTGGTAGCACTGTTGCCACGCAGCAAGAAGGTCCTAGGTTCGATTCCCTGCAAGGAGTTTGCATGTTCTCCCTGTGCTTGCGTGGGTTCTCTCCGGGTACTCCGGCTTCCTCCCACAATCCAAAAACATGACTCTCAGGTTCATTGGTCTCTCTAAATTCTCCCTAGGTGTGTGTATGGTTGTTTTTGTTGCCCTGCGACAGACTGGCGACCTGTCCATGGAGTACCCTGCCTCTCGCCCGAAACGTTAGCTGGAGATAGGCACCAGCACTCCTCCCAACCCCACTAGGGACAAGGGTGAACAGAAAATGGATGGATGGACTCCAGAAGTTTAATATGATCATATTTTGGCACCCTGTGCAAGAAGCTGTAGAGCTACTTCAGTGATAGACTGCTGCATCCTTGGTGCTAAGGGACATTTTTTGTTAAAGTACTGGCTGTACAGACATATTTAAGTCTCTGTGTATAATATGGACCTTGTGTGGATTAGAGAAAATCCTAAATAAATTTAAGCTTTGTGCACCCAATCTTTCTTTTTCAGTTTTTCAGTACAAGATGTTCAAAACATGAATAATGCCAGACTATTTACTCCAATGAGGAACGTATGCAAACTTCTCACCAGCACTTTATGCCACTCACACAATCCAGGATTTAAAATGTCAAGTCACTCACAACAAACCCAAATAAGATTCAAATGTGTTTTTATTAAACTGTCAGATAAAAATCCATATAAAATTCAGTTTGCAACATCTTTTTAAGGTTTCACCAAAACTGCATTCATCTAAGTTGAATAAATTCAAATATGCATAGAGCAGCAACAAAAAGTAATCAATGGTACAGCAACAGAGACGAGAGTCTGACTAGAAACTATGCATTAAAAATCATTCAGTTTTATTTATTCTTGTAGCAATGCTTGTCATGTAATGATAATTTTACACCAGCAGTAGGTGAAGCTACAAAGTAATCTACATTTTTAATATCCCTTCAGTATTTATTTGTGCTCAGTGAATGTAAACCACCTCTGGAGCAAGCTTACAATTTCCAGAAATGGATACTTTCCTGCCAGTGTTGTATGCGTTTAAGGGATGGGGCATATTTTCTTCTTCTTCTGGCCCTTCTTAATCACTTTGGTGATGGCTTTCATGACATTTTTGCTGAGACACTGTGGAATCTCTTCATGCGAAGTCATCTTGCAGCAGCGGCGAACAACAGGAGAGCCAGACTTGTTTGATGAGCACAGAGTCTGGGATATTTCTGCAAGCTGATTTGATTGAGAGAAAAAGTCCATACGGAAAGTATAAGAAATTCAGGTTTAGATTTTTAATTAAGACAAGGAAACGTTTTAGTTTGAATTGTTTTTAAACTAATTCCTAAGATTACATCATTCAAACTTACACTTAGCTCAAAACAAGTGTTTCTGTCTTGCTCCGGCAGGGGGCAGCATCGGGTCTTCAGTTGAAAACCGACAGGAAATCTGCACACAGGACACGTTGTTGATATGATCAAATTCTTACTGCTTCTACAAGTACAGCTAAAAAAGATAATTGAGAAGTTCATTTATCTAAGCAAATTAATTTATTTTTCATTAAATACACTCGTATTTATTTATTTATTTTCATTAAAGCACGTATTCAGATTATACTATATACATTCTCTATAATTTTAAGCTCAAGTCAGACTAATCAAGGGGTACCACAGCCGTGAAAGCAGGTTTTGGTACTTTTGGCAGTGTGGACAGGTGGCAAGTCCTGAAGGAAAATAAAATCAGCATCTATATAAAGATTGTCAGAGGAGGGAAGCATGAAAATCTTTACAATTTCCTTGTAGGCAGCTGTGCTGACCTTGGGGGTGATAAAAACAAACTGGACTAACACCAGTACATGACAAGACTCTGTAAATCATCACTGACAGAGAAACCTTCACACTTGAACTTGTATTTTGTGGCTTCCCTTCATTCTTTCAAACTTACTGACTTTAAATTCCAAATTAAATGAAACAGGTAATAAAATTTACTTCTACTTGAAAAGAGGACTTTGGATTGTCCCACCTTGGACCAGGTTAGACACTACTGACTTTGTCTCTGGTGCAGAACTGGCTTAAACTCAAGGAATCCAAAAGTTGTAGTCCATCTTTTGCAAACATTTGTGGTCGCTCTCAAAGGCCTGACTCCAGTCGTGAATTTTCCCTAAACTCTTTAATGAGTTATGCTTTATAATCCTCTCAAACCTTGTCAACTCCTGTTGCTGGTGCATGTTTTTCTACCACGCTGTTTCCTTCCACTCAACTTTCTAGTAATATACTTAGATACAGCACTCTAAGAAAAATCTGCTTTTTTTTACCAATGCCCTTGTGTTTCTTATGTCCTTGTGGACTGTGTAAATGACTCTCTGGAAGACAACTTTACCATGACTTTGTAGGCCATAGCAGAACATTTCTGTATTACATATCGTTTTATTAGTTTAATAAAAAACTAAATTTTTTGAGAAACACAATTTGGAATTTTTAAGCTATGCTTCTGAAAATTCTAATTTACGCTTGATATAGGTCAATCATAAAACCTCTATGACCTTGGTTTTAGAAACTAAATTATTAAAATTATTTTACTTTTTGTGATACTTTAAATATTTAAGATTCGTTAGTATTAATTTTCTGCAATAGTAGAATAAATATGTTCAGGAAAAAACATAGAAAACCCTCAGAATGTACTGCAGTCCCACCTGTTGTTGATAACCTGGGTATCACACATCTTGTTCAGTGTGGGTTCCTCGGCAGATGTCATGTTATAAAGTGGATCTGAAGAAATTGACTGGAAACAACTGTACTGATCATTTGCCTGACAACACTCCTGCCCACCATTCCTAACCAAGCAGTACGTATTAAGCTCCTCGCGCCACTGAAACAAAACCAGAAATTTCCATCAAAATCATTCAATTGAAATAAAGTATATTGTGTACATTGAAAGCTTCTTCTTGTACCTTCTGTTCGGCACAGTTAAGCACTCCCTTCTTCTTTTTGCAGCACTGCTTGAATCTCTTTTCCAGGCGGTTGATGGTCTTCACCTGACGGGCCAGCAGCTCGTAGCCTGAGCGCGGCAGACACTTGGTTGTGTAGAGAGGCCGGCGTTTCTGGTTGCCACACAGTGACTCAATGTTATCTGCTGTAGGCCTTCCAGGAGGAAAGTTGATGTCGATTTTTGGGGAAGTAGATGCATTGAGTTCTGGCATTTCTCCACCTAATGCTCTCATACTAGATGGACTCATCTGAATCCTGCAATGCAAGTGACACAAATCCAAATATTTCTTCATTCAAGCCACATAAAGTTCATAAAACAGAGAACTGTGTTTTGCAATTTGTCTCACTTCCCTTTCTACCATATAACTTATTACTCCTAGAGACTACTCATTTGAGTTATCTGTTATTTGATGAGGCAGATGTTATGATATGAGCTTTAGTGGATAACTTATCATTTGGCACAACTTTAAGGATGTTTTTTCCTAAGACACTTAATTTCGTTACTCCTACAGGCTGTCTGTCTTGTTTCTATTCCTGCAATCACACCAAAATGAGGTATTGTAGAGCTAATGGCCTAAATAAACATCTTGTCAAATTAAAACCACAAACGTTAATATACTTTATAGGCCAACACAGCGTAGTACATAATTGTGAAGCAGAAGAAAAACGATACAAGGTTGAAATAATACAAATAGAAATCAGAAGCAGAAAATCTCCATTCAGCAGTCAAGAGGATTATGGTGACACTGGAGAAGCTACAGAGACTTACAGGATTCTGTCAGCAGGAGAATCATTACTTAACCTTTACTTCTTTATTAAAAGAAAATGCCATTGTTGAAAGAAAGCCATAAGAAGCATGTGGAACAAGGTGATCTGGTCAGATGAGAGCAAATTTGAACTGCTTACCATGAATTCAAAAGGTTATGTGTTTGTTTCAGCACTTGGTACCCAGGTCTCTCTGCATTTTGAATCTAGTTCTCTATAAACTACAAATGTGTTGAGTTTAAGTGTTGCAGCAAAATGTGGTTCTACAAATAATTGACTCAGAGGATATGAATACAAACGTATGACATATTTGGATGTTAATTTCTAAAAAAAAAAAAAAAATTCGAGCAATAAATCCATTTCCTACTTTCTGTTGGTTTTTTACTAAAAATCAACTGAAGTTTGTGATTACAAGGTGATAAAATGTGAAAATGTATAGTAAGTGGAATTCCTGTTGACAGACCTGGGGCAGTTGTTTAGGTTGAAGAGGAAGTTTTCTGAAGAGCCAATCTCCTCCACAGGTAACTCCTCAGATGGCTTATAGTTGGGATTTTGAGAGTCATCATTGAAACAGCTCAGTCTGCTCGTTCCACTCTGCCTGCAGCATTCATAGAGCCGGTCTTTGACAGACGAATCCTCCTCACAGAACAGCTGTACTGAATGCTCCCACTGGAGAAAACACAAACAAAATACCGAATGTTGACATCCTGTAAGAAGCAAACGGTAACGGAAAATCTGCAGCATGGAGACAGTTTGCTGCACAGCATCCTAGGAAAAAATTTGAAGATAAGAGGCACATTTTACCCAAATTTTTTAGCAGAAAGAAAATTCTCAATGTCAGGGAAGTTGTATGCTTCTTTTCA
This sequence comes from Girardinus metallicus, assembly GCA_903067095.1. NCBI lineage: Eukaryota > Metazoa > Chordata > Actinopteri > Cyprinodontiformes > Poeciliidae > Girardinus > Girardinus metallicus. The sequence goes on along the minus strand of CAEGAE010061606.1, from coordinate 26,691 downwards.
TACTCACATTAATTCATGTTCAAAAAGTAAAGAAATCTATTCAAGGAGTAAAATTAAACATCATCTCATGTTTTTGATTTTAAATTGCATCAAGATTCACTGATTGCAAAACAACAGACAATGAACGTCATTTGATTGAAAAACTTGCTGAGTCTACTGTTACGAAAAACTTACTGCTTGTGTTGCGCAACACAGCGTCCCTTCAGTCCCCCATGTCTGGTTCCCTTTGCAGCATGTGATGAACCACGACTCCGCATTATTGACAGCTGTGGCCATGCGCTTTTGCTTGCTAAAACCAGAAGGAGGAAAGTAAGAGTCTGGGTAGCGAGGTCGATGGTCGGCGTGAACACAGATGGCCTGGATGTTGTCAGGTGTCGGTCGGCCGAGAGGAAACTGGACAGGATAACTTTGCGGAGGAGAGCGGGGCCGAAAACTAGGTCGACCTTTGAGGAAAAGACAAATGGCGAGCAGTTAACAGTTTTGTTGTTGGAGGTGTTGCACGCTGAGTGAGTTAAACAAAAGACAAACCAGCAAATACATACTTCTTGGTCCAGGTCTATCTTCTGATGCAGGTTTTGATCACAAGAAAAAACAACATACACTGTTATGCTAAATGATTAGGATGGATGAATGCATGTGCTTAAGACATCAAAGGTTATTTACCTTTTCTCTGCACTGTGAATCGACCTGTGATGCAGAAAATTGTAATATTTATTTTGCTATCCAGGAAAACATGAGCATTTTAAAAACTGTAAGAAGATAAACTGTACCACCAAAATTTAGAAGCTCTGACAAATCTACTTCTCTCTGCAGCATGTATGAATCTGGTTCCTGCAGAACTGAAAAACACATTTGATTTCAAAAAGACTTTTAATATACCAATGTATTTTAACTGGTTAAAAAAACACCCGAGACAACATAATCTGAAAAACACAAAACACATTCCCAAAGAGCAACGAAGTTCCACAGATTAAATGTACAACAGATGGCAAAAACAAATGTATGAGTAAATAAGGTGGATGACACAAATCAGCATCCCAGTCATATATCTTGTAATTAACAGCTTCCTGAAATGATGATAGAAATGATGACGAAATTTTTCTTTAGGCCATTAAATAATTCTTGTCATCATAGCTGACCTGGCCTGAAGTGCAAGCCATAAAGTCCCTGCTTAGGATCTCCAGGCCAGCAGGGGGAGCCCACAAAACTTGTTTTCTTGTCATTCATAGCATCTTTAACAAGATTGACTCAACTTTTAATATATTTTATTGTTTTTTTATTGCAGGTGTAATATGTATTTTGAATTAAATATACATCAACTGGTTCTTAAATTAATTTAAAATAGAAATTTGACAATTGTAAACATCCAAACTGAAATTCTAATAGATTGATGGTTAAGTTAGTCAACTAATAACTTGTAAATACAAAAGTGTATTCTCTTTTTTTTGGCTTGTGTCATATTTAATGCCCACTGGAACTGTTGCAGTCAATCAAACTTGGCTCTTTTTGTTTATTCCCTTGAGTTCAGACATGGACATGACTGCAAGAGTAAATGAGTGAGTCAGAGAGAAAGCCCAAACCTATGTTCAGATCCCTCCTTCTAAAACTTTACCCAAAGAGTTGTATTTCTAACAGATAAACAAATCCACTGATAGGCTTGTCAGTCAGTGTAGAGACTTATTTTTTATCTTGCTGGATGAGCAAGATATTGCTCATGTACACTATTTACAGAGTGTAGAAGTAGTTTTTCAATTCAAAAAGTTAAACTCATAGATTATATAAATCCATACATCATACTAATATTCTTCATTTGTTTGTTTCTGTCCATTTCAGGTTATGTCTTACAGCAAATGAAAACCTGAAATTTGATTTCTCATAGAATAAAGATTATTACAAAAGATAAACAAGGAAAAGGCAAATACTTTTTTAAACAGAAATTCAACATTCTGGCCAACAAAATCATGAGGACTTGTCCATCCGACAGGCATGGACACCCTCCTAAAGATTGCTAAAGAAACTAGCTGTTCAGACAGGTTTGCTTCAAGATGCATTGGTTGAAAGTTGAAAGGAAAACACGTGGTAGGAAAAGGTGACCACCAGCAACATGATAGCTGAACCATTGAGAAGATTCTGGGGAGATTCACAGTGGCAAAAGGAAAATGTAAAACACCAAACCCAGCAATGCAGATGAGTCAAAGTTTGCTATTAAAGCAACCTGAACTCCCTGAAAACCTCAGGCTGATCAACCTCATGTCAGACTGCAACCAAAAAGAGCCCAAACCAAGTATTCAGTGGGTATACTCTACAGCGCATGCACATGTTATTGGTTCTGTGTGATATTTTCTGGCAATCTGGACTGTTGGGTTTTCAACAAAATTAACAGATATAAATAATCAGTGTCATTCCATGTGTAATGAAGGGAAACACACCTTGACCGGGGAAGTCAGGGGATATTGTAACCTCACGCTGTAGACAAGTTTCAGCATCTGGAAAATGGTAAACAGAAGGAATGAAAAAAGTTATGTAACATGAGCTGTTTTGATGCCAATCACTGCATAACAGACTGCTTGTAATTCTCCACTGAAGAAAATGCAGAGGCAACACAAGAAGTCTACATTTTTTTAAAAGAACATTTAGGCTTTTATAAAATCATTATTCTAACAAAAAATCTGAAATACAAGAATTTATTCGTAAAAAAATATATCCGAGTATATATATTTCAGAAGACTAAAAATATATAAAAGTTGGGAGGAAAGATACAACCTCACAAGCACTTTTTTTATATTGCCGATCCAACATAAAGACTCTCTCTCTGCTGTTGTGACGAACAAATACGGAGTTCTGCCAGGAAGCACAACGACTCTAAGAAAAGGGGGGGAAAGCATCCGGACCAACCTTTGCAGGCTGAGCTCAGTAACACCAAGAGCGACGCGGCTCCGCTAACTAACGCCCAGAAGGAGCCCATGATCGTGTCCGACCCGCTGCGAGTCTCCCGCTGTACTGAACGGAATATCCTGACCCAGTTATTTTGGCAGGTCAGAGGCCGCCCAGGAAACAGCTCGGTCCGTTAATTGGTCCGACAGACGCTGCTGCGCTGTATGTCTGTCTGTCCGTCTGAGAGCTCAACCCTTCTGCAACCGGACACACGTTTCCACGGTAGCAGCTGGAGCAGCAGAGGCGGAGTGGGGAGAACATGGGGGCTGGGAGGGAAGTTTTACAACATGACTCATAAGAAATCTTTTTAGATACAGGATTTGGTTGGATTAAAAACTGGGAACCCACTATGTTAAAAGGCAGCATGTCTCTTGTTCTACTTTTGATCAGGATGGTTATTAAGCATTCAACAGGTACTTCATCCCAAATCCGAGCCTAGATCATAATGGTCTAATGGCTTTGCGGGCTTCTTACAGGTTCATGCGCAACACTTTAGTTAAACAGAGACATACATGGATGTATCAAACATACATCTTCCTCTTGTGGCATCATGAAAGAAATCAGCCAAGCTTTAAGAATTGTGGCTCTCTGCTGATCTGGGTACAATTTCCAGATACCTTCATCTGTTCAAACAATTGCATGGGAATGTTGGGCAATCACGATGCTCAGGAAGCAGATGAGTTCTGCCCAAGAGTTTAAAGTAGTTTGATGTGAAATGTGCGCGTAAGTCTCACAACAAAGCCAAAAGGGCCTTGTGAAGTCATTAAGACAGTGTCATTATCTAGATCACAACAACATGAGCTGAAAAGTCGTTCAGAGAGGAAGAAGCCATAAGCCACCATGAAAAGCCAGATGTCATGATTCTTGTGTTTACATTGGTAATTTCTTAGTTTTTTCTTGTTTACTACTCGTTGTGTTTTGTGCAACAAGCCCTCTAGGAACAAATTTTTCTTTTGCGCTGCCTCACAGTACTTCTGCGTTCCCTCACAATGAGCTTACTGCAATATTTGCTGGTCTATTTTGTATACAACCACAAATGTCAATTTAAAATTTCAAATATATACAAATATAAAGAGCCTGAGAGAAAACGTGTTTATTCTTAACTCTTTGGTGCAAATAATTGATTGAAAACCGATTTATTCACTGCGTGTTTATGTCTGTTTGTGCAAGGTTGAGATGGAAACGGCCCTTTAAACCATTGAGGCTACCAACACAAAGAAGACATAATCAAAACTGTCAGATGACTCATTACCCCATGATAATAACTCATAAATAGCCCAAATAACTTACATGTATTTTTTTCTTTCTTTCCTACTTATGGAAAGTTTCTGTGTATATCGTAGGTTTGTGGTACATTTCATCCTAAAGAAAAAGATCTAAAACTTCAGATATTTCACAACGAAATATTAGGATACATAAAAAAAACCTTTCGAAAACCTTATTTAATAGCAGAAAGTAAAATGGCCACCTTAAGAAAGGCTTAAAGTATTCAGTTATGCCGCATGAGCTGATCAGCACATTACTGCGAGAGAACGCAATAATGTAACGCAAAAGTATTGCGAGGTAACAATTTCCGCATGTCCCCTAGAGTAGTTTTTGGTTTAGACACTTACAGTCATTTTTTTCTCTTACTAGATACCTTTATGTTCTGCATTCATCCTTACCTTTCTGCGGTTTACCTGATCTGCTTTTTTGTCAGCTGCACCACAGTTCCCTGATTAGTCATTATCATTTATCTTTATGTCTAGACAATTGTAGGAAATTTGCATAGCAGGAGATAATTGATCCTATAACACCAAACAGATAATAAATCAGTTGCCGTTAGAACCTTTTTGATTGATGTTGTAGTATGGAAAAAAAAAATCCTGTTTCTGTTCAGATTCTGTTTCTGATTAACAAGTTTCTCAGTGATTAATTTATTAATCCAACCAGATATCAGTACATTTATACACAGACCCTCACATGGTGTGCTATTTGAAGGCAGTAATGTGAAAATCATCCTGCCATGTTTATTTTTCAGCTATTAAAAATCTCTACAATTCTTAAGGCAGTGGCACTTTCATGGATCTTTCTTCCATTTATTTGCTTCCCTTCTTTGCTAACGCCCTGAGTTTGACTCCAAGGTTATTGCGACCTCCACATAACACAAGTCAAACAAAGGAAAAACTCCCCTTTTCAGATGTCAGCAGTTGTTTAGCAAATACCCCACACTTTGCTTTCTGATGGCCAGATTTCAAACTGGGAGGAGGTTCCTGTTTTCCTTTCTGCCCTTCCCACAACATCATCCAGACATCAGGATCAAACGTTTGGCTTGGTGTTGAGTTGGGGAGTCCCAAAGCTTTACAGAAGTGTTGAAATCCTATTATGTGCTCGGTGGGTACAAAATAATAAACAACTCTTTAAACACGGATGTGCTCAAAGTCTGCAGGTCCTTTGTATTCTTTATCTTCACTTGTTTGGGACATTTTTAGAAGCTGACATTTAGATTTACTGTCTCTTTATCATAAATGTTAAGTAATCAGGAAAAACATAACTTTTTCCACATATTGTGTACAATTCAAATGAAAAACAAATCTATCAGCAAGGAAAAAAAACATAACGTTAAAAAAGCTGTAATAACCTCACTGCGCAGGTTTGTACCTTTCAAGCAGCTGTTTACTCAATTTCAGAATTCAATCTTCCATCCGCATACCACAGCTTGACATGATAATGGCTCACTATGCTATGGACAAGTCCTCTATCTATCTGACACCTGAAGGTTTGGGGTCAACATTTTCAAGTATTTATAAGTTCATCCATCTTGGCTCCAGCCCAGTTGCATTTGAAGACCACTACCACCTTCATACTTTACCGTCGGGGAAATATGAAGGTTTTTTTATATATATTTTTGGTGATGTAGTGTTGCTTTTGTGCCAAACACACAGATTCTTTGTATTTGTATTAGTATTTCAGCAACAAAAATTCTAAGTACTTTACTTGATGGAGACATCCTCTTCACTAACTTTCCCTTACTCTGCCACAGTGGCAGAGTAAGGGAAAGTTAAAAAATAGCTAGAATACAGAGTAAAAGGAATTATGTTCCAGTTACTGAAGGTTTTAGCCTTGATTTAAAGGAACTCTGTGTTCCAGCAGTTTTCTGGAAGCTTGACTTTCCAAGAGCCTGTTTTTAAGAAATTTTCTAAATGAAATGAGAAGTGAAAAGTCCCTTACGCTGTAGTCCAAATTAGATTAAGCTTGTTGTACGTAACGCATTCATTTCTACTCTGTGTTGTGGTTTGTTTGACTTTATCTCTGACAGTGCCGCATGTTTATGAACTAAGCTGGGAAAACTCTAAACTCCCTTCTTAATTGAGTACATTCCTAACACATCTTGTTTTACTTTAAGGTCCTCGAGTTTCTCTTCTCTTTAGAAGAACTTTTACTTTACTTGGTTCAACTTTGTTCTCTTATTTTGCTCCTTGGTCATTTAATCATTTTCAGAGTAGGCAAAAGCATAATGTTTTTTTTTTCTCTGAGGCAGCGCATAACTCTTTTAAAATGGTTTCAGTAACTGAATATTCAATACCTGTATTATATAGAATCTGACTTATGTGAAGTCTTATTTAACTTATAGTGTCATGCCTTTGTTTCCTTATCTCCCCATATAAACTCAAGCATCCACTTTCTATCAGATCAAATAAAAATGGAGGCTATTTTAAATATGTTTTCTTAACCTGGTTAGCAACAGATTTGCATTTGGCAAGCTGATGAAAACTTTTCAAAGATCAACTCATGCAAAATGACAAATATTTCCAGTGTGCTACAGCTGCATTTACACAGAGTAACATTTTTATACTCCAGAGAAAACGGTTCAGTCATCCATGCAGAGTTAGTTTAATCTTACTGCCACATCTGTTTGGTGTCACAACCTAAGGAGTTAATCTGAAGGTTTACATAGACTTAGGGTCATTATCAGTTCCAATAACACTGAAGAATACAGTATCTCATAAGCATTCCAACCAATTGAACTTTTTCTCAGTTTATCATCTGACAACCACCAACTCCAATGCTTTGTGTAGGTCTTTTGGAGATCAGCACAAAGTATTGAGGGTTGTGAAGAGGAATGGAGATGTGTGGTTCTCATGTTTGTTAAAAAAAAGTCTGTCATAAATTTGTAATCTTTCACCTGTTACTCTGATACATCAAGTCTAACCATCTCAAAAAAGAACACCAAGCAACACAAACTTTTATTTTGACTGGTCACTTTAGATGGCTGATCCTTTCTTCTTTTTTGACTCAGTAAGGAAGAAACTTAACAAGGAAAGTAATTTAAAGGTTGATGGAGAAGTTGCAGAGGTAAACAGTCTGGCACTCCTTCTGTCTGGCCTTTTCAGAAGACAGGAACAAAATAAAGCCATGCTAAGATAAATCCACATAAAGTTCATTTTGTAGTTTGCCACAAGCAGTGTAGGGGATTTTGCAAATGTAAAAATGAGCCAATAAAAAAGTGAAGGAAGCTTATCGGAGTTAATGGAAAAATGAAGGGTCTAAATACAGGGCAGTCTTGGAAGAAAACTTGTTAAAGGTTACAAAAGACTTAATACTGAGCTGGTTCATCCACAGCAGGGAAATAACATAAAACATCTAAACAGAGCTACAGATGAAAGGATGTTAATGTGATTTAGTAAAGTCAGACGTAAATCCAGCTGAAGATCTGTTTCACAACTTGAAATTGAACATTCACATATTCTCCATCCATTCTGTCTGACGTTGAGATATTTTACAAAGAAAATGTAGCCAAGAAAACATTAAAATACAGTCTGTAGATTTGTAAAGCAGTGGGAGAGTTCAATACTTTTGCCGAAATCAATTTTACCTTAATGCCATTCAGTGATATGTTTGGCAAATATTATTTTGAGATAAAAAAGGAAAAAGGTTAGAAATAGCAAAACATTTTTAGATTTAATGGAAATCCTTTAAGGACTTAAAAGTTATAAAACCCTGCAGGAGTTTTCCTAAACAAAGGAAAACATTTCTTCTGGCGTTAATGGTCAATCAGAGCAAAAAAAAAAAAACTTCTCTGAAAACACAGAAACAGAAAGTGAGATTGGTTGTAACTTCCTAACATTTACAATGGGACAAATCTTTTTACATTAGGGAAGAGACGCTATTATGAGGCAAAAAATGTCTCTGTTTTTGTATTGTTTATTAAAGCAACGATGCAGCCGAAAACCGCTTGGAAAACAAACACTGAGCAGAAGAGAAAATGGTCGAACCAGAAAACATTTCGAACAAGAATATTTTAAAATTACATCAATATCTCTAGATGTGAATAATAAAGAAACTTTACACTAACTTGAAACATGGAAAGAAAATAAAGTGACAGCAGAAAAATTGGGGTTATGTAATGTTTTTCCTGTGAAATGGGGTCAACATCTGTTACAGTTCGTTATTTTTATTGCTGGAAAACAGTTTGTTTTTTCTTCTTTTTTTTTCTTTTTTTTTAAAACCATTGTGGTATTTACTGCTAAAAAACCTAACCTTACAGCATCAGTGAAATACTCTGCTTTTAAATAGGACTAATAGTATGGGGCAACAGCACTTTTTTACTGTAATTTTTTTAAAGTAATTTCAGGTTGAATCCAAGCTTATGCGAAACACACAAGATAGATGCATTGACTGATGTCTTCAGTTGCAGAGAGATGTTGGGGTCATTTTAGGTTTACATTGACAGTGCATCCTGCCTCTTTGAATAACTGCACAAACAAACTGTGACACAAACTCAGTAACTACAGCTGGGAAGAATCACGACAGCACATCCTGAGACAAAATAAATCCTAAAAATATACTCTCAAATAACATCAAAATTCACAGTTCCCTGAAATAATCAACCTATCAAAAGGAAATCATTGAATAATCCATTACAGTTACAGTTTCCTCCTATTCAGAATACAGATTCGTTTGGGAAGTACTAATAAAACTCCAGGTTCTGCTCGTCTGCGGACGTGCGGACGTCTGAGTCTTCCGCTGGCTGCTCAGTGAGTGGCCCCGGGCAGCAGCTCGGCCTCGGACGCGAACAGCTCCTTGTAGAGCGGGGGGAACAGAGAGTGAGCAGTGAGCGGGTACCGTTGGCTGAACCACCGCAGTTTCTCCATGTGCAGGCTGCACAGCGAACGCAACACTGCCATCCTCTGGTAGAGCTGCAGAGCGGACATGGACAGTGAGACGAGCGATAGCAGTGAGGACAGTGTGTGAGAATATTTATACGTGAGGAAAGATGTACCTTATGCAACAGACTATCGTGGTTGTCTCGGTGAAGAATGTGACTGAGTCCCACCTCCACACTTCTGTGTACTCGTTGGACTCTCACTCTGTCCTCTAGAGAGGGACGTTCTGGACAAATTTAAAACAATTATAAAATTAGCCTGATTGACAGAAAGCATGCAAGTGCAAAGTATTTATGTTCTTTGACAAACCACAAACTTTGCTGTCTGTGAACGTGAATTAGTGCCTAATTGCGATCTCAAATGGAAAGGCTGCAGTGTTATAATAAGAAATCTTAAAAGTGTTGCATGCCTTGTGCTAAACTCTTCCAACTAATTTTTTTTTACGGAACCACCTTTTACTGTAACAAGTGTGTCTATTGCACATCTAGAGAAAAACATTGTTTCCAGTTCTTCTTTCCAGAATAGCTTAAGCTTAAACAGATTGAATGGAAAGCATCTGCATACCAATTTCTATAAAAACAGTAACGAGACATGTTTCAAAATTTTGATTTTTTTTTTTTTACATGAAAGGATCAGGATGGATGAAGATAAAAAAAGGGGTGTAAAAAAGTTGGAGACTGCAGTGGAGGTTCACCTTCCAGGAAGACAACAGTCCTAAACATACAAAGTAGATTGATGTGCTGTACTTGTCCAATCAAAGTCCAGACCTAAACTAAAAATCTGTGGTAAAACCTAAGAACACAGAAGCTCTACATCCATTCCCACTGAGCTTGAGCATTTTTTGCTAAGATTAGCCAAAAATGTAGCTTCCAGCTACTTCACAGTTGTGCTCCACTTTTTGCTGGTCACATAAAATTCTGATGAAATATACATTGAGGTTTGTGGTTGTGGTGTGACAAGATGTGAAAAAGCTGAAGTGGTGTGAATATTTTTGCAAATGAGAAACGTGTCTGTCTGTGTCTGTCTGTGTCTGTCTGTTAGGAGTCAGGAAGACTAACTTTGTGTGAATAAATAAATCAAAGAGTGAATCACGTTTGCATTTTCCAGATGCAAACCCGTTTTTCATCTTTATCTAGGGTTGAAAGAGCACTATGATGTGTTTGTAGTATCTTTGTGGTCTAGAAAACATTTAAAGCTCCTTGGGAAGAGTAAAGTGAGGCAAATCTGAACTTCAACATGTCAATACTGAACAACTTCTTGCATTTTTTTTTTAGACTTACCAGCGTTGATTAGGACCAGAGCACTGAAGAGGGCGAGCTGCTGCTCCGTGAGTTTCAGAGCACACATGCCGTGAGCGAAGTCAAACACCGCTGCGATTAAATCACCGCACGCTTCAGGGAAAAGATATCGGAAATGACCAATAAGTCCCCATAAATTTTCCATCAGCTTCATCACAAAGGGCTTATGATCTTGAGTCAGACACTTACCCAGAGACTTGAAGACTTCAGTTCCAGCAAATTTTCCATCAAAGAAAACAGTGTTGTTTTCTGTGTTAAAGAAGCGGCACATTCGGACCAGAACCACCTCCATGGAGCCTGGCGGGGGAGATATAAGAAAGATGTAGAATTAACCTTTTTTTCTGTAGGGATTCAAGTTGGGATAAAATGAGATTGCTGAAGTCTTACCAGTTTTGAGGAGTGCGATCTGGTCATTCTGGCTGAGCAGGCGGAAACCTGGGATGTGTTTTGCAAACTCCACCACATACTGAACAGCATCAGTCAGTCGGACGGCACAGTGCTGCCACATCTCATCCACTGTCTGGAAAACGCAGTTAGGATTGTTTGTTATCACAGTTTTTATATGCAACATAATAAATGAGCTGCAAACTTCTGTAATCCCACATAAGCTTATTCTATTTCCACTAAGATAGCCTTGTAAAATTTATTGACACTCATTGAAACTTTTTCACTCTTTGTCACATAACAACCACAAACCTCAACAGATGTTCCTCGGATTTTTGGGATTGGATTTTTTTTTCCAAATTAATAAAATTAAAAATGCATGACAAAAATAAACTTAAAAATAAAAATCTTAAGTGTGGCATAAATTAGTATGTTTTGCCACCCATTGCCACCATCTTCCACATGTTTTGTGTGTTACCTATATGGCTTAACAACATGATAAAGTGTCTGAGCAGCAAAATTGCAAATTTGACTAGATGTGGATTTCTTCATGTTACTCATCCATGGAGGTCAGAGTTGCAGAGTGCAGAACTATAAGTTCTGCCTACAGATACGCCCACCTGAGCTGTGGATCTCTGCAGCTCCCCCAGAGTTACCATGTGTAGATGGACAGCCATGAATCGATATACAAGCTTTGAACATCTGTGTGAAATGTTCAAAGTTTGGGATATTCCTTTGTAACATTAGCTCTGCTTCAGACTTCTCCACAGTTTGACCTATGACCTGTCTGCTATGTTCCTTGGACTTCATGTTGGTGTTTGTTCATAATGTTCTCTAACAAACTTTTGAGCTTCACAGAACAGATGAATTTATATTAAGATTGAATGACACACAGTAGGAGTCCTTTTACTGTTTATGTGATTTCTGAAGGCCGGTGTTGAAGCTGGATTTTAGTTATGGGTGTCTTATCTGCCTGCTTCTGAATCTTGCACTACTTTGTCACATAAAAACTCAGCTGAAGTTTGTGGTTGCAGCAGCACAAAATGGAAAAATAATCAAAGGGTAGGAATATTTTTAAAGACACTATAAATACTTCTGCTGCTACAATTTTAATGACCTAATTTACTCCCACCAACATCACCCCATCCTTATATTTCAAAAATGCGAGCAATCAGAGAGCAAGAAGGAGGGGAAAAAACAATGAAAGAAGTTTTCTCTGTTTTCTGTTTGATTCATCAAACAAACGCGACCTGAAGCCACAAGGAGCTACGTGTTTTGATATGAAACTGTCTGAATCACACAAGAAGCCTGAGAAATAAAAAACACAAGTAGAATACGGTAATTTTAGTTTGGTAATACCTTGTTCTGGTAGGCTTGGATCTCCTCTCTGCTGAACACTTTCCATCTGAGAGCCTGCAGCTCCTCCAGTCTGTACTGACTGGTTTCTCTGTGGGAACGCACAATGCTGGCACACAGCTCATCTGAAGAAGAGAGAGAAAACGCCTGTAGGTTACAAATATAATCACGGGTTAAAGCATACGGTGCCTTGCACCACCTGCTTCAACACATGTATCCGGGTTTAATGCAACACAACAAAGTGCATAATTGTAAAATGAAAGTGAAAGGATAAGTGTGGCGTGAATTTGCGTCAAGTCCGTTTTAGTCTTTGTCCACTTTTCCACTTGTTTGTTAGTGAACATTAGCAACAAATAGCATTATAAAGATCAAGTAACACAGCAGGCAAGTTGAGAAATTGCAAGCAGGGTTACAAAATACTATCTCAATGTTCCCACATCTGAAAATTAAGAGTATGGCACAAAGACAAACCTAGCTAGAGATGGAAGTTCACTTAAACTGACAGGCAGAGCAAGTAGAGCATTAATAAAAGAAACATAAGTGGAGGAGCTGCAGAGGTTCACAACTCAGGTAGGAGAATTGGTTGACTGGAAAACTGTTGGTCACTCACTCCACAAATCTGGTCTTCATGAGAGAGTGGCAAGAAGAAAGCCACTGCTGAAAAATAGTTTTTAGAAATTTTAATGTCGCCCCAAGCCATGCAGAGACACTGTAAATATGTGAAAGGAAGGCTTCATTCAGGTTGGACCATATTGAGTTTTTCTGAAAAAATGCTGAACACAGTTTCCTCACTATCAAACACAGTGATGGCAGAATCATGCTGTGGGTAAAAGGTTCCTCAGGAAAGTGGATGTTCCAGGCGGTGAAACTCTTGTGACTGGACCAAAAGTTCACCGTTAAGGACGAGAATGACAGTAACAATTTCTACCCAGGCTGACTGAGCTAGAGCTATTTTGCAAAGAAGAATAAGAGAAAAAGTCATGTGCAAAACTGATAAAGATTTACCTGCAAAGACTTGGTTCTACAAAGTATTAACCACAAGAAACTCACTGTGCTGACTGCTCACCTATGTTTCGCAGAGAGTGGGGATAGTGGTTGTAGAGGTCATCGAGAGGATTGTAGGAATGAAGAGCCATGAGATCCTGATGTTGCTGTCTGGAGTCAAATCCTGACAGAAATGAAGAAAATAGCAATAGTAATAAACAACAAGAGTAAGACAAAGAAAACTGCTTTTAATGAGTACTCCCTCTGCAGTTTTTCACCTCTGATATCATGGTGTCCACTGCTGTCCACCCGCCCCTGGAATCTGGATGTAGGGGAGACACCGGAGCCCCGGTACCCCTGCGAGTCGCTCGGGGAGTAAACCAGATAGGGGTGGACCTCTGCGCCGTAGGTGTCACCGACGTAGGGGTACGGTGTGGCGATGGGCTGAAGGAGCTGCGGGGAGTGGTCCTGGCGGTTTTTGGGTGGGTAGGACAGCTCCACCTGCGTGTCGTCCTGAAGCTGCTGCTGTTGCTGCTGCTGTCTGTGTCGCTCCACTTCAGCAATAAGAGAGTCCCTCTGACGTTTGGACATGCGGCCAAACTTCACAGCTGCAAAGAACACATGGTGGTAAACAAGCAATCAGGGAACTTCTGCGAGTGAAGGGGAAAGTCAACATGTCCGGTTCTGCCTCACCGTCTCTGCTCATGCCCTGAGCCAAACACTTCTGCAAGCGGCAGTGCTGGCAGCGGTTCCGGCTGGCCCGGTCGATCTGACAGTTACTCTGCCTGGAACAGGAGTAGGATACGGTGGGAAGCTGGCTGCGCCGGAAAAAGCCCTGAGGGTTCAGGTGACAGTGCAAGACACAAGCATGAATTTTAAATCAGAAACACTAATACATGAGTTACATTCTTATTGAATATCTCATTATTTCAGTAGACAATTATCAATTTTATAGAAGAAAAAGTCAAAGACAGCTCAGACAAAGGTAACCTGTGAAATAACACAATGCAGTTTTCGAAGGATTTCATTTATCAGAAACCTTTGGGGATCCTCAGAAAATTCTTTTAGCAAATGTGAGACGAACCTTTGTGGTTTTTTTGAGTGGTTTCAATCTTTGAACTCTCCATTGGATGCAGATTTTGAGGAAAACTCACTGAGGGGGTCACCTGTTGTGACCTCCTGGTTGCTCATCCGCTCTTTGAGCCATTTTGGTGGGCCGGCTAGTCATGCAAACTGTGTCATATTTCCTCTGTGGAAAGTGGCTCTCACTGTGGGAGGATTTCCAATGACTACATAATTCTCTCCAGATTAATAGACTATGTTCATCATCTGTTCTTGAATTTCTTTAGATTGCATGATGTTTTCTTTTTTTGTTGTTGTTTTTGAGATCTTTAGTCTACTTCACATTGTCAGTCAGGTTTTATTATAAAATTTCCTGATTCTACAGGTCAGGCAGAAACCAGTCCTCTATGTATGTGGTGAAATACAACCAAAATTCATTATATAACAAGGTAGGCTAATATAATATAACAGAACCAGGTTGGTTTGAATAGTTTAATTTCCTTAATAAATGGACTCTTGAGCTGAAAACCACATTTTGACTTTGTTATTTAAACTTATGTGATGACCGGAAACACATAAGTGTGACAAAAAAGAAGCAAAACTGAATAAATCTTCAGTGAAATATATCATCACAGCTCTATAGATTCAGAAACATTCAAGGAATCAGTAACCCTACACCTGCACAGACTGCTTTTCTTTGGTATGAAAGTGTTTTTGTGGTCACGAGGCTCCTATTTTACAACGTATATGATGAGCTCACTTGTGAAATGATTTGCCAGACAATAAGCATAAGAACAAAACAACAAACTATGTCTGGTCTGTGAAAGACTTCTAGTTGTGAAGTTTAGAGGATCGGCACAACTTGTTGGGATTTACCCATCTTGGCCTTCTGGCTGCACGGTTCTCAAATATGACATCACTTCAGCTCATCTCACCATCTCAGTTGACTCTCAAAGTCAATGTATAGTCAGACTGAAAACTGTTATAACAATTTAAACAACATCAAAGAACAAGACTGTAATAACTGAGCTTCAGAGATGAAGAAGTTTGGGTTAGGGTGAGTTGCACTGCAAAAACTCAACATGGTTAATTTTTTCCTTTTGCAGTATTTATGCTACAAAGGCAACATCAACCATGCTATTTTGTCAACTACTGATGAAAAACTACTGGAAGTACACTTAGCTGAACACCTAGATTTTGTACTGGATATAGTGAGGAAACAGGCTTTTCTGAAGGAGGCTTGGGCTGGTATGATCACATTGTGATAATTTTCTGAGGTTCCTGTCTCGTATAAGAGCTTATACACATAGAAATATGTAACCAATAATAACTTGTGCTTATTGTGCAAAATATTGTAATACATGTCTAACAAGCTGGTTATTAAATAATGCTATCTCCTGTAGGAGCTACCCTACAGTCTGATGCGTTGCAGAAATGTTGCCTGTGGCTTTTAAAACAAAGTTACCTTAAGACAGGTATGATTACCCTAAACGTTTGCTACTTAACATAACATTTAGGTCTTTTTAGTGCAAAACATTGACCAAGTTGAGTTTTATCATATATGTTTTACCAAAACCCTGAGTTTAGAGTTGAAATTTGTCAGTCTGGTAAATGGTTATTTCACAACTTTTTTTCAATAACTTAATATAAGCTCTAATTTAAAATTGTTAAGACTTATAAAATACATTAAATACAGATTTTTTAAATTTCAGGTTTCATCTTTCGTATCCTCTATTTATGCTAGTAGATAGCAGTGAAAATGCTTTGTTCACGAACCAAAAGACCCAGTGTCGCAGTCCAGCTAACGACTTAAAACTTGTGAAAATGAAGGTACATAAAAATATTGAAATATATGTTAACGGATGATTACAATTAGTTCATTATTTCAATAAAAGAAAACACAACACAAATAGATAACAGGAACAAAAGTACAAGCTGCTGGGTTATATAATTTGTTTATAGGAATTTTCTATTTTGCATCAGGAGTTTGTGCAATTTGTGCTCTAGATCTTATGTAGGAACAATTTGTTGCACTTATTTTTCCTCCAACACCTAAAACTCAGACTCAGTGGGGGTCAAGAGGTGAAAAAGTCCACGAGACGACAAACAAAAGCCACAGTTTGTGGTTAACACCTTTCTCTTGTCTGTTGTTTCTCACCTTGCAGCCTTCACATGTGATGACTCCATAATGCACTCCAGAAGACTTATCGCCACAAATCTTGCATGGGATAACTTCAATCTGGGCTGAAAAGAGGCAAAAATGACGAACAAAAATTGAATTAACAGTTTTCTAGATTTAGCACTAAACTCTTTTGTATCACAATTTCAGACATGCAGATGGATAGAAGGAAAATTCAACAAAAAACCTCAATATGATAGTTCTAAAAGTTTATAAAACATGATTTAGTCACACTGATGTTCCAATTAAAAATAAAAATTTTCCAAGCCATCTATGAAGTTTCTGAAATAAATTTGTAAAAAATGTTTGATAACTACTATATAATAAATACACACACAAAAAAATATATAGTAAATGGTCTGAACTTATATAACGCTTTTTCCGATCATTTTTGACCACTCAAAGCGCTTTACACTAGAGTCAATCACCCATTCGCTCTCACAAACGCTCACACATTCATACACCAATTTGGGGTTAAGTGCCTTGCCCAAGAGCACATCGACATGGGCGGAAGCTGGAATTGAACCTACAACCTTCCGATCACAAGACAACTACTCTTCCCACAGAGCCACAGTCGCCATATGTGTGTGTGTATGTATTAGAGACAGTTTCTGTGTGACCTTTGAAATGATTTCTGGTGTTTAAATGGTTTTATAATTTATAATTCACGGGTCAGAAATGACCCATAAGACAATTCTTGTACCCTAGTGTTGTACAGACCAAATGGAAACGCAAACAAAAACAAAGTATCACTTTTTCTAATGACAGGGTCAATTTAGGAAAAGTAATACAATTTCAAGTTGGAAAAAGATAGTTTAAAGTATTTTTTCTATAGCTAAACATCCTAGTGGGTCACTTTCGACCCGCAAGGCAACACAAGGGTTAAGAACCCTTTGAATTCAGGCGGTTCACTTCCATGGCCAAAGACTCACAATACAGCACCCAGACATTCAACTCCTAAAAACATTTATCAGGCCTCTCTGCCTGGAAATGTCATGAGTCAGTGTGTGCTTGGTGTTTGCCAGAACAAGTGTACTTTTCTAACTGCACTATGCTAAGTGCGTTTGGTTGAGGTTTATAGTGTGTGGTTGTTTTTTAGGGTTTAGGCCTAAATCTTTAGTTCCAATAAAAAGACTTTTAAACATTTTGGAGAGTTTCATCCTTCTGACTGTGCAGGAGTAGGACTGTGGAGAAATCATGGACCTCAAACCTACAAAGCTTTGTCGGTATGAATTAGAGTGAAGTTTGAGACAAGGACCGTCTTCTCCAACAACGGTGTCTGACCTCAAATGTTCTCTTGGGAGAAAAATCAAATATTCCCATGGACACACTCCAAAATACAGTAGAGTCTTACTGTAAGAGTTTAATTTGATACTGTAGCAAAAGGGTTGGCCACCTCCATATCCATATTGGGGTCTATTTATTACTTTGGGTTCTATTATTCATCTATGTGTAAAGGCAAGAGTGAGAACTTTTGGCAATATATTGTATATCTTTAACTAATTCACTGAGTTATGAATGAACAAAAAAAGCTTGGAAAAAAAAAACAATTCATATTTAAAATTACTTCAAAACCCTGCAAGCACTTAAAATTGCCCCCTCCCACCCTGAGAAACTGAGGTCACCAGACACATTTGCGCTTTATGCATTATGAGGCAAGAGGCTAACATGCACACACACACAAACCGGTGTAGTGATGTTTGCGTGCTTTCCAAAGCTTTGCACATGGTGCACAGGACAGGACAGTGCTTTCAAAGGCATGTCAACTGGACACATTAACTCATAAAATAACCCCCTCGCCATGAAATATGCAGGACCAGGCCAAGAAGATGGAAGTTAACAATCCATAATTGATGTAAATGAGGAGCTCTCCCATGGCAAACACTGCATATCCATCCCTCTGCATGAGTGTGTGTTGCAGGGAAAACAGACTTGTGGGCTGAATTTTAAGTTGCCAGCAGTAAGGTCATAACCCGTGCTATCATGTACCCATGCTTCAGAAGAGTTGGAGTGTAGCTAATAACAAAACCAAGCCAATGTAACACATGGTGTGGCACAGAGTTTGAAGTATTTTAGGAGATAAAACCATGAGAAATTTTAGGAGACAAGAGTGAGCTCAACCAGAGCACATCCTTGTCTTGACGCTGCACACATTAAAGCCTTCCATACTGCCCTGGCATAAATTGATAAAAGCCTGTTAATAATAAATACTCACACTCCTGAAGCCCCCCAACCCCGGGTAAACACAGTGGCTCTTGTCTTTTTCTGCCTGCATGTTTGCCAAGTCACTGGTTGTCTCACATGGCGGTCGTGGAAGCAGGATTAATATTTTAAAAAGCATAACTGTCATCTCTTTCTAAATCACTATCTCCAACATGCAAACGAACAAGATGATCATGTTCACATAGGATAAGTAAAGTAACACTGACGGCATGAGGTGCCATTGAGCTAAATCTTTGTGTTCTATGCTTTGTTATGCTATTTTTCGGACATCAGGAAAGAAAAAAAGAAGATATATTTTACATTTGAATCTCCAAATACTTTATGGCACGTGAGATATGGCAAAATAAGTCTAAAAAATACCACAAGAGAAAACACTTCAATATCAACAGAACATGCTCACCAACCAATGCCAGATAAATAAACATAACTCTGGCCAACTTGGCAATTCAGTCTTTTTAGTGACCCTTTGGACCAATCTGTGACTTTAATCCTGAGAGGAAATGTGACACCAGTGACAAGTGCAGCCAGTCTGTAGACCACCTAAGAAAATATTGAAGGGGGTGTCAGAGCTTAGCAACAACTTTGGATGGAGGCTCATAACATCTTTTTGTATCATGCGTTGAAATATGTTTCAGTGGAATGTACAAGACTAATAGTGTTCCAGAAATACTTTCATAATATATATGTCTATTTCTGCACAAAATCGGTTCTGCACAGCTATATTTTCTCATCTTTTTGAGGTCTTTAAAGGGCGGTTATTATGCAAAAATCTACTTTTTTTTTTTCTATCTTTACATCGTGTTGTAACGTCATTGCCTCATCAAAAACTTGGATTGTTACTTTGATTCTTTCATGCATGTTTAAGAAATTATGTAATTCCCCTATGGCAACCATTTGGAGGTGCCTAAATGCTTGCCCATAAAATGCAGTGCCTGTTAATCCTGGTTGGACCTGCAGTTTCCAGCTGAACTTCCGCCACACAGCTCCTCCAGACTAGCGGCTGCAACAATTAGTAAATACCTGGTAAAACTACATGTCTTTTCATACAATCTACTTCTGAGGTCAACAGTCCTAAGAACACATGTAAACGGCAAAATGGAGGAGCATCTTTGTGATAATGAACTGAAGACAGAATGTTAGAAATAGTAGGAGCTTCTTAAAGAGTAACTTCAATTAAAATGTCAAATTTCTTTTAAGTTATCTCCGGTATATACAGCATTTTTATAACAACTGAATTTAGCATAGTTGACTGTGCTATAAAAATGGCACGATGTGCCTGGAAAATACATCACAGTCCCGGTTTAAACGAAAGAGCGCAGTAGAGGTGAAATGTGTTTTTTAAATTTTCTATTTAAAAGAAAAATGGATTCAGCTCCTTTTATTTTACATATCTTAAATAAGAGAAATCACCTAACAAAATCTGTTGCCTACAATAGAAAACCTATTTCTGTCTTAGAATATTGTCATGTTCGAGTGGACAAAGTGGACCAAAATGCAGATAGCCAGGCAAAGTCCGATGATAATGGGTTTAACGATGAAAAGTAACTTATAATCAACAGTAGAAAAGTTAATTGAGATTGAGCTGCACCACCGCAGGCAAGGTTAATGTAAACTCTTTAACCTTTAATATGATATTATAAAATGGAAATAACAGTCTGTTTTGTTTTAAACCATTTGACCTTACCCTCATGAGAAATAAATAAAAGAAATACAGATTTAACCAACTTCTATACACATTTCGTTAGACTCCTATTGTGACATTCTTCACAGCTCCACCACTCAGATGCCTTGGACTTTTTTTGTTCAAACATGGAAAACTTTAAAATGCAATAAAGTCTTTTAACAAACTAACCACTAGGGGTACTGTAAATGAATTCCAACCATTTAGAAAAGACAGCTACTTTACAAAACCGCGCTGTCTTAAAATGTATTCTAAGAAAGTGAGGCGACAATCACCTCTGCCTTTTCTCCCCGCCTCTTCAGGGCTAAATCAATGGCCATTGTTTCCCTCCTCTGCTCTTGCGAAAAGCCAGAGGACGAAGCTTGGGAGTAGTTACTGCCACTTTTCCGCTGCAAAGACTTCAAGGTCATTATCTGATTTATGCCAAGGAGAGGAAGGAATGCATCGCCTCTAGTTTTTCTCCTTTCTTCTTGCTAACCTTCTTTTCTTCTCTATCCGGTTCCTTCTCTCTCTGCCATGCTTCTCAGTTGAATGGCAACCCCTAATCAAGCCTCGACTAGAGTTTTGATTTTAATCACCCCTACGTGCTCCTTTGCCAAATTTCTACAGGCAAATAGCCATGAAAAATAAAATTCCCAGCAATTCTTCACCTTATATTGTGCAGCTATTTGTTGTCCAGCTTTAAACTGTGTAAAATAATATATTATTGAATTCCGGGGGAGGAGGGTAGAGGGGAGACAGACGGAGGGAGGGCAAGTCACAGAGGGAGACCAAGGTCGGCTTGTTTTGCCCGAGGATCTGTCGATCAATATCGTTTGGTCAATAACTTCTTTATTACTACCACTATCACTCCAAGCAAAATCATTTTTGAGTTAAAACACTTTTTTCTTTCTATCTCACTGCTTCTAAATACTGTTCAAATATTGAACCGTGTGTCAAACCAGCATGCAGGACTCCTTCATATAAAAAGCAAGTGGATTCTTTAATATTCAAATTTGTTTCAATCAAGCGTGCTCGTTTGACTGGGGAGGAAGTTAGAGATGCTCTTTCTCAAAATAATAATTTGTCCTTATTTTATGTTTCACATATTGATTACAGCTGTGTTTGCATAAATATCGATCGAGGGCACGACTCGTCATTGTCTGATGATGGTTTAATAGAAGTATAAACTCATAATGAGAGAGCAGAATGCTTTGGGGAGAACTTAGCACATAACCCCTAATCGCTTGAGGGTAAAGATGCATAGAGTGAGAGCATGCAGATGGAGACAAAGTCAAGTTTGCAAAAGGAAAAGCAACAGCTGGGAGGGTTTATTTTATTGTTGCAGTGATAATTGTCTTACATTAACAGTAGATGTTTCTTTTAAATATGTCTCATTGTGTTAGGAAATTTGAAATGCATTCATCCATCAATCCATTGTCCAGAATCATTTATCCTTTTCAGGGTGACAACGGCTCATGTCCCATTACTCCAGCAGTCTCTGGGTGAGAATTGTGAGACATCCTGGGTAGTTTTAGAGAGACTGGTGATAAAAACGGCAAATAATTGCTAAGTGAAAAGAAAAAATATGCATAGTTTTCAAAATAAAAAAAGGAAATCTGAGAAGGGTAGCCTTATGTACAACTTTCAGTTGCATATATTTTAACATATATCTCTGCTACTTTTGCAAAAAGCTCTGAACTAACTGCACTGGTGTGCCCAATTTTATTTTTTTGCTTTTTATTTTTTTGTAGGTGCATTAGCACAAAAGTTTCTCCCTAATTTTTGACCACATAACATTATTTAACATTGCATTTGTACTGGTTCACTTTTAATGACCTATGCAGTGTAATTAATTTAAGCCAAAACACAAGCTAAAATTGTCAAAGTTGTTGCAGTTTTATTCAGTATAAGTAAGGTGCAAAGAATTAAACCATCAAACGAAGGCACACAAACACACACCTGTGTCTTGTCACATTCTCTGGGGGGCTGAAGGCCTTGACCTTGAAGCTTTAACTCGACGTGGAGCAAAGTGCTTCCACATTCTCCAAATATACATGTAGAAGCACGTCTGTTTTCTTATGGAGGTTAAGTGACAGACTTGGGGAGTGAGAGCTGCTCACCCTCCAAGTCTGCTTTCGTCTGACTTAATCTTTAACACACTTCCTGGCTTCACAGTATTTATGGAAGACATACGGTTTTTTCTCACCGCGTACAACGAGTTGCTTTATAAAACAAATAGAATGACGCCTGAATTTATTTGGACACATTCAAGTTCAGGTTACCTGAAGTGTCAGCTCTGTTTGAACAGTTTCTAAGACGGATTGTTTCATAGGGGAAAAAAAAAAGTTTTTCATTTTTTAAATTCTTCTGTCCTGACAGTCTGGTGGGTCTGGTTGCCTAGTAGTGACAAATTTGATGTAAATGGTTAAAGTAAGTAAAACACAGACAGAGATGCCTATATTCTGCTGTGAAAGGGTGTTTTTGATTTATTACCCGGGAATGTTTGTGTAAAGTGAGCTGTTAATGGTTCACAACATGTTTAGCGCCACAATATTACACCCTTTGTAATAAATTAGTTAAATTAATTTTGAAAGAAATAATCTTAAGTTAAAGCTGAAAAAAAGATTTGTACATACACACCACAAAAAGATTTAACCATTATTTCTCCCTGCCCATTAGAACAAAGGTTTGGTGTTTTAGGGTTAGTATGGATTACTAAAATTGCTTCTAATTGCAAGAATACAAAGTGAGATAATTTTGGAAATGATTTTTAGTTTTGATTTGTTCAAAGTGAGAGGTTTACACACACTTCCTTTGTATTTGGTAGATTTTCCTTCTAAACTTGCCTGGAGCATTTTGGGTATCTTTCTACAAGCTTCACAAAATAGCCTTTGAAATGTTTGCAAAGCCAATTAAACCAAAACCCAGTTTCCAGAGGCAGTAGCCAGATCCACAGAACTTTTCATTTCTTTCCACAAATTTCCAGATGGACTTTGTGATGGTTACTCCAAATCATTGTATGGGTGAGATAAGGTCATTGCCCCTTTATAAGACCATTTGGTACCCAGGTTTCAAGTTTTTTGATCAAAATAACAAAGCATGTTGCCAATCTGTGCATAAACACTTTTTATTTTTATTTTAGATGTTTCTTTACGTATGACATATTTCTGCCTAATGTTGGTATCAGAATGCTATATTGTTTTGATGGTCTTACTTAAAAGGCTTTATTGTTACTTTGAATGTCCCTGTCTACTGTTTGTTGAAAGTAATTGCTTTTTTGTTACTTTTTCAAATACAACTGTTTCCATAAACACACGTTTTCAAATGAATTTGTTCTGTAACATCAATATTTGTCATACAGAACCAAGCCAGACAGTTTGAACCTGGTATTTTATGAACCATTCTACCCACTGTTTAGAACCATTTACTTCTTCTTTCTTATATAGCCAAGTCACCCTTAGTGTGAATAAAAATATAGCAGCTCTAATTGGTTTGATTGACTCTGCTTGAATCTCAGTTCTCAACACTTAAGAGTCGCTCTGCTATTACTTGTTGTATGGGTCTTGCAAGTAACCTTGGCTACGGGTTGATTTCATTCACCAGCTAAGTGCATCGTCATAGAGAATATTAGCTACATAATAAAGACAGGCACTCAATCAGTGGCAGTTCTTCTTCCCATATTTATATAAAGATGACAATCTACATCCTGATTCTTTGGCAATAAGCATTACTTAAAGGATCACAAAAATATTTTAGCCAGAGGATGTTTTAATATAATTTATTTTTTCATCTGCAGTTTTCATCCTTCACTTTGCTGTTGTACAATGTAGACCCAGCCATGCTAATCCGTCCCTGACAGGGATAAAGATGCCAATTTCCATGTAAAAAGGCTTTCATTACAACATTAGGTCTCTGGTGGTGTAAATGTGAATTTCCACATGGCTAATAACAGCCTGAATCTCCTCAGGACCCTGATCTTTTATTCAAGTCAGCCCTTGTGCAGTCCAACAAACTTCATTTATATTGCATGTCCTAGTCAGCAGTATGGGGAAATGAATTAGCATACAGAGTCGCGGACACAGTGATTACAGGCTGACAGGCGACTTACACGCCCCCTGCAAAGAGCCGAACATGTCTTCATTTTTTTTTTTTCCCTACTCTGTCCTTCTATAGCCCGGAGCAGCTGATACAAGGGTTTCTAATAGAGCAGAACACAGGAGAGACAAGGCAAGGGGAGCTTTAATAATGAATGGATGACATTGGTGATGGGAGAAAAAGGCAGCGGCTGAAGCAGAGGTAAAAAGAAAACGAAAGCTTTGATTAAAGGGGCTTTGTCTGGTATTTTAACATCAATTAACCAGTACAATTTTTGTCTTGTCAAAGAAGTGTTGCTGTGGAAAGATCTTGACCTACAGCTTAGATTTTTTTTTTTTTTTTTTTTGTCGAAACTGGGCTAAGCTTTGGACAGTTTCTTCTATAATTTAACAACTATTCCTGATGTCCTATTAATATGGTTATTTTACTCAAAGAGAAAAACCTATTACAATTCCTTTGACCTGTTTGAAAAAATCCAACTTTTCACTTTTGGTGGGGTGTTCATCTTTTGGGTAAGACCTCAGTATATAACTGTTTAGCAGTAGCTAGAGATATAAACCTGAACATTTCTCTTATCTGTGTTCTTAACATCATATTAGCCTGAAGGTCTTATAGCAGCTCCCATGAGTTTTAAGTTCATGCAGCTCTATTAAACTTTCAGGCTGTTAGTTACTTCATATACTCAAATAAATTATATCAAAATAAGTAAACAAGAAGTAACCATGTTTTTTTTCATGATATCATTTAAAAAGAACTTTAATTTCCATCTGCTCCTGCAGGATGCGGATGAAAAATCCACATCAACGCTGGTTTTTAGATGAATCCAGCAGGCTGACATCTGGCATCTGGAATGGCTTCTGATCTGGGCTCAAAAGTTGTGTTTTGAGCCAGTTGATCAAACCCTTTGAAGTTTTTACCAATAGGATGGATCGGCCATAATTTCTGAAGCCTGATGCTTATCAACAACAGCAAAAATGCCTGGCTACCCAAATATTAATGGAGTCATAGTGTTTATTTGAGAGCTTCAGTATAACTTTGACCTTGTGTGAATGAAGTTTCCAGCTGTGTTATCATTCGTTTCCTGTTTTAGATTCAAATGAAAGATGCACATAAATTATTAAACTCCAAACTTAATCTAAAACTCTTCGATATCTCAGGGTGCACTGTTCAGGAGTACGGGACAACTGCAAAGTTACTAAGTCATGTCTGTCCACCTGAGCTGATGACGTCTGTGGTAATCCCATCGGGAGCTGCAAAGATTCGCAGCTCCAGTGGGGAAATGTTTTAACAAGATTGGTATTAGTCATGGACTCCTCAAATTTGACCTCCAAGAAATTGTCAAGCAGACAGTCATTGTTGGAGGAAAGCCATCAAAGGCCATGTTTAGACTCTGGTACAAGCCATGCACATAGATTACACAGCACATACTGTGGGGAAAAAAAGTATTTAGTCAGTCACCATTTGTGCAAGTTCTCCCACTTAAAAAGACGAGAGAGGCCTGTAATTGACATCATAGGTAGACCTCAACTATGAGAGACAAAATGAGAAAAAAACATTCAGAAAATCACATTGTCTGATGGGCTGCACAGTGGCGCAGTTGGTAGAGCTGTTGCCTTGCAGCAAGAAGGTTCTGGTTCGATTCCCAGCCCAGGGTCTTTCTGCACGGAGTTTGCATGTTCTCCCTGTGCGTGTGTGGGTTCTCTCCGGGTACTCCGGCTTCCTCCCACAGTCCAAAAAGATGACTGTCGGGTTAATTGGCCTCTCCAAATTGTCCCTAGGTGTGAGTGTGTGTGTGCATGGTTGTTCGTCTTGTCTGTCTCTGTGTTGCCCTACGACAGACTGGTGACCTGTCCAGTGTGTACCCTGCCTAATAAGGGTACACACTAAAATAAGGGTAGAAGATAAGTATTTGGTCACCGACAAACAAGTAAGATTTCTGGCTGTCACAGACCTGTAACTTCTTCCTTAAGATGCTCCTCTGTCCTCCACTCATTACCTGTATCAATGGCACCTGTTTGAACTCGTTAACAGTATAAAAGGCACCTGCCCACAACCTCAAACAGTCACACCCCAAGTACCACTATGGTGAAGACCAAAGAGCTGTTGAAGGACACCAGAAACAGAATTGTAGAGCTGCACCAGGCTGGGAAAACTGAATCCGCAATAGGCAAGCAGCTTGGTGTGAAGAAATCTACTGTGGGAGCGATAATCAGAAAATGTATCTTGCTCCATGCAAGATCTCAGCCCGTGGGGTCAGAATGATCACAAGAATGGTGAGCAAAAATCCCAGAACCACACGGGGGGACCTAGTGAATGACCTGTAGAAAGCTGGGATCAAAGTTACAAAGGCTACCGTCAGTAACACAC
>CAEGAE010061597.1:0-46517 GCA_903067095.1 Girardinus metallicus | reverse complement strand
TTTATGTTTATGATGTAAAGCACTTTGAAATGCCTTGTTGCTGAAATGTGCTATACAAATAAAATTTGATTTGATTTGATTTGATTTGATTGCCAAATTAATCGCACTGGTGCATGAATCTGTTCCAGCATTGCCTTTCTACACATCTGATACGATAGCATATGTTGTTGTTGGATCTCTAGCAACATCAGGCTGGCAACCCAAATTTAACATTAATGCTACAGTATGCAGGAGCTCACTCTGCACTGATGAAGATAGACTCACATCTGCATGCCAAATGCTCAAAGAGGTTGAAAAGGGAGGACAATCTGTCCCAATTTTCAAGCAACTCAGTTGAAAATGATTTGATCACTTAGGGGGAAACCACAGTATATGTATAAACTATAAAATTTAATCCCAAGATGATCAGTTAATCTGCCCTGAAACACTGTACACCTTTAATCCCAATATGTATGTACTACTATTTTCTTCCAAAGTTATTCATACCCCTGACAGATTAAGTTTTAAATTGTGTTTTAGATTAATCAATTTCCTTCTTGCAATTAAAAGCAGCATTGGATCTTGGAGTGTGCTAACCAGCGACCTGCCTCATACTGGAAGGAGAAACCGTGGAAGGAGTTAAAGATTAGGGATATGGAAAGGAGACTTTATAAGGGGGTACTAGCAATTGTCCCATAAGTAATCTTGCTGGGATTTTTCCTCACTCAATTAATGTACTCAAAATTTGGTTATTTATTTTTTATTTATCTATTTTTTGTGAAACTACGCTATAAAGGTTTTATTTATTTTAAGGCATTTTATTCATATTTTACATGGTAGTCAATAAGAGTACAGCTTGTTGTATCCAACCTCTAACTTGCAGGTAAATGTTGATCAATACAATGAAATACTACTTGCTTTCAACACATCATGACTGTGCAATGCCTTCACCAGGTACAACATGTGGATAATTACCATATCCTCTGACTGATGTGTTTCTGTTACACCAAAGGTGGTAAACACACAACCAAACAATCAACCACTGAGCCATTTCAGAGCTATTTTAATTATAGTCTGTGTAAGACCTCAAGAATTCTCTGCCCACTTGGGCCCTTTTTTTAGATCATTTCTTATGCATGTTACAGTTTATGGTCTGCCTCACTTCCAACAGAAGCATGGTTGTGAGTGTGCACAGTTCATGTTGTCTGTTTGCCATTTGTTGTAACTGCGATTGTAGGACTCACCTGCTATGATCATAGAATTAGTCACAACAATTACATCACAACCTCTGGCTGAGTTGTTTGTATTCCTAAAAACACGTGTGACGCCCACTCTGACATTTCAATGGTGTGCAATCATCCTGCTCTGATATGTTTCTTTCCCAATAACGTCCACATGGTATCGTTTCCTCCAAAACCTGCTGCCGTTACTTCCAGTAAGCACACCAGTCAGCTCCTACGTCTCAAACAGAGTTGTGATGAAACCAAGTTCTGGAGAGTGTTTCGGAGACCACCCAGCCTCTGGATCCCGCCACTGGATTGTAAACAGCTCTGTCCCACAGCTGAAACTAATAGATGTCAGATCTATCACTCCATCAAGGGACATGATTTTTCCTGTGTTGCTATGTTACAGAGCAAGCCGTGTAATTTTCCAAATGTGCTCAGTATTTTCCTTTGACAGTTGATCACTGTGCTGACACAACTGCCAGCACTTCAGTCTAGTTCATGATATTACACATGACATTTTATGGGTTTCTTGGAAATGTTTTTTTATGATCTCAGATCAGCATAGGTATGCTGTTACATTACTAATTGGAGGAAAATCCGCACTTTCAGGGACTCGGATTGAACTCCAAGACGGGTATTGTACATCAAAAATCAACAGCAAATAATTTTTTTCAGACACTTAAGCTTCTAGTCAGCTTACTCTGTCACAGCCTTTAGCAAGGGTGTAAAATCCAGGCAGGTTGAATAAAAACATGATGTTTTGGGGGGATACTAGATAAACACAAACTAATCAGGAGAAATGGGAAGTTGTTTAGAATGCTAATTGTCCTATACTACTCTCCATGATTTGTTTCACTTCCTTACAATGTCCTTTGGGAGACTGCCTCTGTGTGGCCTCTGTGTGTGGTCTAGCTTGAGGAAATGCAACTTACAACAACAGCAAGCTAAAATCAGCAATGCAAATGTTGCTTAATGGTCAAATACAATGCTCTTTGGAGAGAACCCTTGTCCTCTGAGGAGCACTACTTTGCCTCTCCCCTGCCTCTATACCTATCTAATAGGGTTATTACATTAACTTTAGCTTGGATTTAACAAGCCATATAATTTTGACTTACACTTCCCTTCCAGACATGTTCCAATTTGAGTTTAACTGACCTATTTGAGGTTTCAAATTTAGCAAGTCTATGGCCATATTTTTAAAAGTCAACTTAAATGGTTCAAGATAGTAAAAACATTCTTTTTATAAGGCTTTAAGTAAGTAATGTTATTATCTTGGCATTGCATGAACAATATGTTTGGAATATCATGCTTTACCATAAGTGTTGTAGATTTAGCAAAGAATTTGAACACACTCTTTCCATTTTATAGCTTTAGCAGCTGCCATACAGTCCGTGGGACAAATCTAATTAGATAATGTACTGGGAGAGCTTTGGCAAGTCCAATTAGATTGGTTTACCACAAATAAACTTAGAAGGCCTTTGTGGTATCCTTCCTCGCAGACCACAGTGCTGCACATCTGTTACTCTGTAGTTAGACACACTAATCCAAATCTCAAAATGATGAGTTTCAATTTTGCACTGTCTGTATTGCTAGAAATTGGCAGCTACATAATATTCTCATGCAGCAACAGATCATTTGTAGTGCTTCTAACCAAATATTGTCTTATAAGAATGACAAAGAAAGACGATAAATGGCGCAAAACTCTTACTTTGTTAGATTTGAAACTTTTACCCCAGTCAAAATTAAATACTTCAGTAGCCATCCAGCTTTGAGTAAATTATACTGTGTAGCTGTGTGACTTCAACTCACATGGTAAACATGTGATGCATCTGAAATGACCTGAGGAGAAAAGAGAAAATCTGAAACTCAGTTTCTTTTGGATCAACAGCTTAACATATACCCATGTCTTTTGTGAAAATTAGCAGCCATGTAGGAAAAGCCTGCTGGTGATCAATGTGGAGGGAACAATCGTATTTTTCCACTTCAGCTTTAGTCTTTTATGTTTATGTGTTTATGATCTCATTAATAGTTTTCAGTTAAAGTTATGATTTGAGTTTTTATTTAGATCAACCCACGTATGTTCAGCAAAACCATTGTTCTAAAGATGAAATGAACTGAATTAAATTTTGAAAAAACACCCCAAGTTCTTACACTAAAAACTACCTACAAAGTGCCTAAATGGTACTTGAGAATTATATCCTGGTCACCAATAAAGTAATAATATCTAATAGACTAGCCATAGTAGGTACTAGCATGGTTCTCAGAGGTACCCTAGAAAGTCTACAAATAGAGCTCTGGAAAAAATTCAGAGAACTCTTTAAATGATCAGTTTCTCTGATTTTACTTTTGATAGGCATGTTTTTGAGTAAAATGAACATTTTTCTTTTATTCTATGAACTACTGACAACATGTCTCTGAAATTCCAAGCAAAAATGTAGTATTTATTTGCAGAAAATGAGAAATGGTCAACGTAACAAAAATACACAGTGCTTTCAGGTCTCAAATAATGCAAAGAAAACAAGTTCATACTCATTTAACAATACTAATGTTTTTACTCAGGAAGAGTTCAGAAATCTGTATTTGGTGGAATAACCATGAGGTTTTCAAGGGGGTTCAGTGCAGTGGGCTCTTAGTTTTTTTCCAGAGCTGTACATATAATCTTTTGTGCATTGATAATACTGTGCATCTTTCAGTAAATACTCTTGGCAACAGGAACCTGTCAGGTTATATTGCATGTTGCTACCAACTAAGATTTATTAAATTATCATGAAGTCTGGAACTCGTGTCTGAAAAAGAAGCAGGAAAATCCAATTAGTTCAATTTGTTGTCATTTCATTGCACACCTAATAGCATTAAACAAAACCAGACAGTGTTTCAAACCAGGAGTCTGGACTGAGGACAGGTGTACTCCAATGACCTTCTCAGATGTCCTCACTATCTGCTACCAGGCCCTGTTGTGTTCTGCACTGTAGAATGAGAATCATTCTGAGATGGAGTGTAACACACAATTACAATCCTCGTTTATCTCCACAGTTTAGTCAAGCGTACAGTGGATTACGATGTTTCCACCTCTGTTAAAATTCCGAGGTGCTTGAAACTTGAAAGGTTGAGATTAAGATTGATAATTTTCTAACTTTTTACTTTTAAAATATGACACATATCCTGTGTAGTTCAACTGAAAAGCAAACAAGTCTGTTAGAGGGATGGATATAAAACAACTACAACGGAAAATCTGGTTCAGTTCATTGTGCAAAGATATCAGTCAGGAGGAACAAAAACATTACACAGAACTGTTTATGTACCGTATGATTATTTTGGTAAAGTGAAGACAGTCATCGGTAATTAGAGAAAACCCGGGTCCAAGTTACAAAACCTTGAGGTTTTCCAAAGCTGAATTTACAAGATTTAAATTGGTCAGAAAGATTGCTATGAGTCATTTCCAACAAGCACTACTTGTGCTCAACAGATGACAAGAATGTGCTGTATTCTCTGTATGTCTGAACTAACAGGAAGGAAGTAAGCTCTTAACATGGAAAATAGAGATACACCTTCATTTTCTGGGGTTACACTTCTTCAAATGAGAGTGGAGTTTTATCAAGGTGGATGAAATTATCAAATGTTCTAACTACCAATCAGTTTGACCTAAAAACTGATTACTACAACCTGCTAGAAAGATGAAGATGAAGGATTTGTGTCATCAGCATCGCATCACAGTCATACACCAAAATCAACAAAAAAAAGTGGCTGCATCAGCAGAAAATTCAAATATTTGAATGGTCTATTTGAAATCCATAACTAAATCAATAATCAGTAGTTGTTTTTTTACCTGAAGCAGGCTTTGGACAAGAGATGTTCTCACAATCTAATGAATAACATGAATTTTGCAAGTTAAAGTGGGAGAATATTGCCAGGTCAAAATGTGGAATGCTGATGGACTTGTACTATGGGCTTTAACAAAGTAGTACTAAGGTAGTCTGCACACTTATACAAGCAGGTTATTCTTATATGTATTTCATCCCTCTAAGAAAGTTGAATTATACAGGACATACATTTAATTAAGGAAAAAGTTTTGAAATTATTTATCATGACACCACTAAAATGAATTGTGGAGACTTGGGGATCCACTGTATTTGGTGGTT
Source organism: Girardinus metallicus (assembly GCA_903067095.1). Taxonomy (NCBI): domain Eukaryota; kingdom Metazoa; phylum Chordata; class Actinopteri; order Cyprinodontiformes; family Poeciliidae; genus Girardinus; species Girardinus metallicus. The sequence goes on along the minus strand of CAEGAE010061597.1, from coordinate 41,173 downwards.
TCAAGACTAAATCTAGATTATTTCATTTGCATTTGAGCCATAAAGTGAATCCAGACTACATTGCATGTTTTTTAAGCTCAGTGCTAAGAATACTAAGTTTAATGGCTGACTTCAACACGTTTCTACTGAGAATCTTGTTCTCAGTAGAAACATGTCTCAGTGTTTCAATCTTAACATTGGAACATATTAAGATGTTTCAACTTGCTGTCAGTGGTACAATTATGCTGTCTTAAAGATGTTTTTAAACACCTTATTATTCACATTTTCTTTGGTTGCACAACCCTGTATGAATTTAATGCATCCCTTAAATTCATACGGGATGAATTTAAGGGATGCAAATTCATCCTGCATAAATTTGCATCCCTTCATACGGGATGCAAATTCATACGGGATGAATGTTTTGAAATAAATGTTTATTTATTTCAAAAATAAATAAACATTTATTTCAAAATGTTTATTTCAAAATAAACATTTTGAAATGTTTATTTGTAAAAAACATTTCAAAAATATTTTTTACAAATAACCTGAAAAATGTGCATTTGCATTCAGTCTCCTTTCCTCTGAAACCCCTAAATAAAATCCAGAGCAAACCGTTTCCTTCAGGAGACTCCTAATCAAGACAAACATATCATCTGACAAAAATGTCATGGATATTTTTGCCAGACACTGCATATATCAACTTTGTGGCTCCTGTTGTTCGATTAAAATTCTGAGTAATGTGATTGTTTCCATTTTTGCACATGTTCCTAAAAGAAATTTATAAATCTTGTGATAATAAGAATTGAAACGATGCAACAGAAATCTTTGCTAAATTATGTGTCATGCCATACATTTTTTATGTTTTTTTATGTTTTAAAAAGATGTAGGCCTGGGTTAAAAGGCCAAACGAAAGGTCAGCTCCATAATGTGAAGAGGAAATGCATACAAAGTTAACAAAATTTGGGTGAAAATATGAACAAGTCATTGCAATCCTAAGAATACTAAGCAAATTGGCTGACTTGAAAAATTTCTTCTGAAAAACCTGTTCTCAGTAGAAACATGTTTCAATTTTTCAATATTAACATTGAAACATGTTAAGATGTTTCAACATGCTGCCAGAGCTACAATTATGCTGTCAGTGCATAGTTGTAGCACGGACAGCAGAACAAACAGAGCCAATCATATGGTTTACTATAAGTCATTGAAACAAAGGGTCAGTGAAAGCAGATTAGGTCAAGCGCTGCAGAAACATCTGCAGTGAGTAACCACAAACGCTCCACTACAACAAAGGCGGCTCAACCCAAGTATATAATTGTACACTGATGTTCCTCCAGCAACATCTATATTTTGTTAGGTGCTCGGTGATGTAATCCAAAACATTTAGATACCAGTGCCATGCCGTTGAATTTAGATCTGGGGAAACAAGTAGAGTAGAAAAACATCTTACAGGGGGGATACCTGCTGGGATTCTGAAATGAGAATATACATCTCCATAGATGTGAATAGTTTATTTTCTTAAAAACAGCTTTGACCTTCAACAATGTTGATCTTCCCATGCTTTCTTGCTGTTTGAGATGGGGTCCTACTTATGTGTGTGTGTGCGTCGGGGTGTGTGTGCGTGGGGGTGTGCGTGCGTGTGTGTGTGAGTGATGCACAGGTCTTGTGACACATGGCCTCAGACAGACAGTGTCTGAAGGGAGAGAGAGTCTTCTATGGATTGGACTCAAAACAAGTGACGCATAACTGAAGAGGCCCAGGAAGTTCCAGCAGGCGGCTGTTATTGCCGAGATTGTGTATGTATGCGTGTGAGTGGGTATCTGTGGGTGTTTGTGTAAGTGTAAGTTGGGGCCCACAAGGGACAGCATGGGGCAACACGGGCTGGAGTGTCTGGGAAAAGTCTGCAGTGACAAAAGCAGCAGCGTCGCTTGCAGCATATCTGTCTGCGATACTTTACTCCCCTCGGAGTGCAGCAGAATGTGATCCATGACAACTATGTTGCAAAAAATTATTATTATTTTATTATTTTTTTTGCATAAGGGAGTGCAAGCACACTTTCGGAACTCGTTTGTAAAATAAAACACCTTTGTGTTACTTACATCCAGAATCCAGTTTAAAAGTCTCTCAAACTGCATCCAGATCAAATTATTTGTTGCTTCTGACGTGCTCTCTCCCAGACCAACAGCCAATCACTCCCCAGACTGCATTGCTATAATGAGGATTCGACAGGAGTGGCTGTGAACCACTGGGCACAGGGAAACAAAAGCTTACAAACACAGCAGACTTCAGGTCTATCAGCTGCTCTCTAATCTCAGCACCATGGAACAGTCGCAGCCTTGTTGCTCCCACATGGCCAAATCAGACACAACACAGGGAAAGAGCACACTGAAGCCCTAACTAGGTTACACTGTGAGTTCTGTCGCACAGACAAGGCCAGATATTATTGTATTCTATCAGAAGCATATTATATGTTTCAAGATAGCAATGCAACAGATGATTATCCTACAGACAACATTTTGCTTCCAAGAGGACAGATTTTGTTTTATTTAGTTTTTTTTTTTTGTTTTTTTAAATGGCAATACACTCATACCAGACAATTTCTCAATGGAAAGTGTATTTATTTAATGGACCCAGTGTCTCTGCACTCAAAAACATGATTGGACTTCAGAGCAAATTTGTACCCTTTGGATATTTAGGGGAGAAAATTATATTAAACAGAGAAGTTGAAAGCTGGACTGTTTAAAGTACATCACATCACGTCAAAAATTTCCCCAGCATTAGATGTTGAAAATCTGGCTTAATTCGATTGTTTCATCAATTCTTGTAACTTTTCAGACACATTTGAAGAGGCTTGCGTTTTTGAACGGTTTCTCAATAACCAAATGGAAAGTTGAGTGGAAGAAAAAAGTACAATTACTATTTTTCAGGACATGGCACTGACATCTTTATGTGGACAGCGCTTTACCTTTTACATTTTAATCAAATTTTCAAGTTACTTTAAAATTTGATTAAAATTTTCAAGAAGTCACCTCTACCCAATGACAGTGGGTAAAGTCATCCGTTTTATGGCTTCTCATCAAAAATTTACTTGGAGGTGCTTTGTTCACATCTTATACATAAGTTTGATAAGCAGATGCAAGACAACAGTGATCACAATTTTTTTGTGATCACTGTTGATCACAAGTCATCAAAATTCTTTTTCACATAAAAGAAACTAAGCAAAAGTTCAAAGTATAAAACAAATCACAATCAAAATACTGTTCAAGAAATATAATAAAAATCCCTAAAATTAGAATGCACAAGGAGAGAAACCAATGAAGCGACATTAACCAGAAACCTCACATACCTTGACATATGTTCTTTTGAAAAACTGGATGAGTGAAACAAGAAAATAAAAACATTCAACCGACCAAACAGAAAAATTTCACGCTGTGCCAAGCGGGTAAATCTTGTTCCTATGTAATGCCTTTCCTAAGGGTGTATTTAAACACCTCATTTTTCACATTTTCTTGGTTGCACAACCCTAATGAATTTTATATATTTCAGTCAAGAATTTACACTCATTTCAAAAATATTGTTTTACAAATAATCTGAAAAATGCATAATGTGTCCTTTTCTCTAATACCCTTAAACAAAATCCAGAGCAAACCATTACCATCAGGAGACTCCTAAACAAACATATCAGCTGCATGTAATTTTATTTAAGTATGAATGCAACTACACTGGATATTTACACTAGCAAACAATATCATGAAGATAGGAGACAGTAAGGAACAGATAAGAGAGTGTGCTGCTGGCCATTTTAAAGCAGAATTATGTTAAAAAAATACCATTCCAAGCTTCAAACATGTCATCATAGAAGAATGCTCAACTCATTAACCAAATCTAACTTAACTGACAGCCTGAGCTAGAAGACAATCATTCACAGAAGCTACCAAAACATCTTTGTGACCGGACCTGCCAAGATTCGTGGCTCAGGTGTGAGAATATGTTGGGAGGACAAGTATAGGTTTTATATATGCCCTCCACAAATCTAGCCTCCTCAAAGAGCGGCCAGAAGAAAGTGATAAAAGAAAGTCATAAGAAATCATATTTGTGGTTTTCCACTTGCAAGCGGAGAACCAGGCAAAGCTGTGAAATAATGGCGGACAGCAATTCTTAACCTTCATCAAGCGCTACAATGAAATAGTTTAAGTAAGTGACTTTTACAGGTTATAATGGTTAGAATGGTCAAGTCAAAGTACACGCATGGATCCAACCAAAGAGGATCTATATCAAGATGTGAAAAGTGATGTTCCCAAAATCTCATTGCATTTGCAGAGAAGAAGAGGAAACATTTCAGTCTCTGGATGTGCAAAATATATGTCCAAGAAGCTAACAAATGTGATTTCATATTCTTATTTCATCACCTTCCTAAAATAATGGCCTAAGTCATTTTTTTTTTGCCAAAATTTTATTTTATTTTTCTCCAAAATTACTTTTGGCAAAAATGACTTAGGTCGTTATTTTAGGAAGGTGACACTTTGTAAAATGGGTTTTGCAAAACCATGTAATTTCCTTAATTTTCATAGTTTTGAACTAATTTGTGTTGGTCTATCATATAAAATTGCAATAAACAGATTGAAGTACATTATTATAACATGATAAAAATGTTATGAGTAATTTTTTAAGGCACTGTATATATTAACTTTGTGGCTCCTGTCTTTCATTCAAAATTCTGTGGAATGTGATCATTTCCATTTTTGTACATGTTCCTAAATAAATATCAATAAATCTTGTGATAATAAGAATGGAAAAGATACAATAGAAATTGGGTCTATGTGTCATGCCATACTTTTTTTTTTTATGTTTTAAAGAGATTGAGGCCTGGGTGAAAAGCCACACAAAAGGCACATGATGTGGAGAGAAAATGCATTAAATTAGCAAAAGTATTGGTGAATGTATGCACAAACTGTCACAGTGTTAATAAAAACTATCAAAAAATAAAAGGTGCATCATGGAGAAATGACCTGTGGCCATAGGAATCAGGCTGGGAGGCTCTCAAGACTTGAATGGTTAGAATGGGGTCTGATGACAATTCCAATGTTCTGTCAAACTGTTCTGCCAAGAACTCACTAGATTTGTGAGACATGTTTCTGGATGTCAGCCTGCAGTTATGCGATAGTTTAATTTTAAGATATATTGGTGACAGTTTTCATTTACAAAGTTAAAAATAACTCCAAACCCCAAAATGAAATAAAACTGAATAACTTTATCATGCACATCTTATGTAAACAAGTGATCTTTGAGCTCTTCATTGCTATTTTGTAGCCATCAGACAGATGCCAAAAATAATCTGGCTCCCTCAGAAACAGTGAAGGATATAACCCATGTGCAAAGCTTCTTGTTTGCTATTGGCTCAGGTTAGACTCTTGATAAAAATTTATTTGAATACCTCCTGTCAAATACTCAAGGACAACATAAAAATCCATTTCTGACTAGGTGTATTGTTCCAAAACAGATGCTGAACAACTTTCAAAAGATTGATGGATGCTCCTTGGGTTCTGAGAGAGGTTGACAGGAATCCAATGGAAAAGTATCTTGTCAAAATAAATCTTGTGTTGTGCCAAATTGCATAAACACACCTCAGGGCTTCAAGCGAGACTATGCAGCAGAGAACCTGCAGGGAGAAAACCTGAGATCACTGATAACACACTGTGGTGATGCATGTTTGTTGAGGGACTACTACTCCTAATTTCTGTGAGACACATGTCTTCATTATTGTGATTTGTTGAAAAACTGACACAGTCTCTTGATTGGGATTTCATATCTTACCACCCATGAAACAAGTTAAAAGAAACATTATAGAGATGTAGTGTATCTTCAGAAACTGGCTATCAAAACAACCTTGCAACCCCACATCGAATGCACAACAGCACCACCATGTGGTCACACTGAGCATGCGCACTGTGTAGTTTGTTGCATTAAACTATTATGTTTATTTTTTTAAAATATGGCAAAAGTGCAATTAATTATAGTTAGAGTTACAGTGGAATAGTTTAGTTCAATGCGACTGTTTGCGCAAATGTTAGCACAATACGGCAAAAGCCCATGCCTGGATTCTGTCGAAAATTTGCTGAAAGACTTCAAAATCCTTTTTAAAAGACAATATCAATACATTCTTTCAAAGTTTCAACTATTTTAGAGGGGCGTGGGTGTACATTTTCAGTGTATAGACGTGCAAACTCTGTTTTACAGATTGGAGTTACTATGCTTTCTAAAAATTACGGCGAAATGTATTATATTTGCCTTTTATAAGAAGAAATGAAATAACCATAAACAGAAACCAATAACGGTCTAAAAAATATGTTTAAACTGCTTCATATACATACACACATTTTAGCAAGGTCGTCCTTTCCACGGGTTAGCATTGTCCTTCACGTCACTCCGTAGTTCTTCCTTTTTTCTAACTGTGTAGAGACTAAACATGGCTGAAGCTCCTCCATGCACAAGCCGGTTCTTCTGTCACAGATGCTCACTGGAGATTATTCCTCGGCTCCCCGTGAGTATTAGTAATAAAAAATCATTGAAGACAAAACCTCTGTCAAGGAAAACACCACGGGGTTGTTTTTGCTTTCATACACTTCGGTGTAGCGACGTGACAGTCGTTAGCATGCTAACACTGCTAACAGCCTCCTGAGATGTTCCGCTTATCATTTACCTCAATCTTCTTAGCTGATTATCTTTGTTATAATCAAAACATAAACTGTGTTCTTGCTATGCTCGCTTATTAGCCACTCGTGTTACACAACTTGCAACAGAATTAATTTCTTATGCATCCAAATGGCTGTGTTGAGGCTAACTGCTAGCTGTTTTGATCAGTGGTGTTGTATTTAACGTCCAGAAAGGAACTGCGCGGATTCTTTGATTAAAACATGTATATGTTTTATATTTAAGCAGAGCTCACATTTGTTTAATATATTTTTAGCGCGTCGTATGATTTATTTAACTGCTTTAAATATTTAGTTTGGTTAGCCGCTCAGGTAAACAGCAGAGTTGTGCTTGCTTGTCTCTGGTTGTCTAGAATGATCTGTCACTCTGTAGCCGTCGATCGCCGTAGCCACTGCTAATACAACTACGCAACACATGCGGCAGATAAGACGTTAAGATGATTTTGCTTTTACTGTGAATAAAGGCATAAAATGCAATCCCCTAACTTTGCCAGTGGCATAAAAATGTGACAGAGGCATAAGTGTACATATAATATGTGGTTAGAACTTATTTAAACGTCTGTTTAACGTCTGTAAAACTGGAGGAGGGTTACTATGGAGCTAACAGCAGAAGGAACGGTTAGCTGCTGGATTTTCTATTTTCACTATGTAACCATAAACCTGATCTAGTATTTCATTGATTTCAATGATATGATTTTGCTAATTGCAACCTGGACATTACCAGAATTGTCATGTCCCTCCTTACCGATATATAAAATAAACACTGAAGTAGGGGTGTTTGTACATTTTTGTGGTACATGTCAAAACAATGATGTTTAAATTATATCAGGTTAAAAACTAAAAGCAAACACTGATGTAATTGGATTATAATCTGTGGAAAGTTGTGACTGAAATATCACTAAAGAGTAGCTCAGTTTTCAAATTATTTGTAGATATTTTCATGTCTAGCAAAGTACCTATCATTACAGTTTTATTTTGGTTAGGACTAGGATGGGAAATGGTTGTACTGTGTGTTGTTATTGTGACTAGTCATTTAATCTTTGTAATACTTTGGATTTATTACAACAATGATAAACTTAACAGTATAATGTTTGCAAAGTTCAAAAATAAAAATCTAGTGTTGAGATTGTGATTTTTATTTAATTTCTCCATTGTTTCTTCTACGAGTGCAGCAATAAATATCAATATCTTTAAACTTATATTTATACTTGCTGATAGGACATGCGCATTACAATGTTTTAAGTGTCTCTTTATTTTGTGTTGCATTAATCAATAGGTTGCTTTAAGTTTTGTCTTATCTCTTTAAAGGTTAAAATTAATGCATTTTAGAGCTAGATGTAGTTCCATCTCGAATTTGACTGGATATTCTCTATAAGCAGTTTTTATCATAAAATGGTTGTCTGACCCAGTTTTGCCAGTATTCACTCGTAGGGTGTTAATCTAAGACTATGGTCAGCGCAGTTTGGCAATGTTTATACACAAAAAGACTGTAAATGTATTCAGAAATGTATTTGTAATGATGGACTTGTTTTTTAATGTCATTCATCCAGCGGCCTGCCATGTTTTGAATCAAAAATGTTTGAAGTTGACAGGAAATTTGAAAATATCACTTGATAATTATGTGTTATTGGAAAGTTAATATCTGAACACCAACTACCAATTCTTAAAAAATGCAAACATTTAACAAAAACTTAAGTAAATAAGCAATGCTAAGTCTGGTGGAGGCACAAGGAAAGCCTTGTGGCCCGCCAGGCTTATAAATCACTGGTTAGAAACCCTGGGCTGGGAAATAAAATGCACTCTGAGCTCCTATGCTAAAATTTGTAAACATTAAATCATGAAGGAATTGCTTTTTTGATCCAGAGATTTCAAGTAGGTAATTTAAAGTTTAGCATTCAGCATTACACTGCATTACAACCACACTGGTTATTACAGTTGTTCATACAATTATAGTACACAGTGAAAGGCCTGTTGTTGAACTCTTTTTTTAATCTAGCCTCTCTTTTTTCTTCACAGGAATATATGTGTCCACAATGTGAGTCTGGATTTATTGAGGAGCTGCTGGAAGAGAGAAGGTGCATGTAAAGTAGTAACAAAGCACAATGTAGCAAATATCCTGAATTCTTTAAATAAATAGGCATGATTAGACCACTGTTTATTGTTAGACATATTTATTCATATATTTTTGTCTTTACCAAAAAGAAGCATAATTTACCTTAGTGACATACAATTACTGACATTAGAATGTGAGGCCACCTCTGAAACCCATCACGTAGTTGATTTTAATCATATTTTCAGGGTATAGCTTTTAAATACTTAAATTCAGGTAAGTTCACAACATTTAGGATTTAGGTTGTGCATAACAGAGTCCCTAACTTATGTATGGGTGAGTCTTTCAGATAGAAAATTGGCTATGGATGTTAAATATCAACTGGGCTCTATATTTTTTGCTTTAATATTACACTTTACCTAGTATTATGATCGTGTTACCGCAATGGAAAAATGTTTGGGGAGACATGCTCTATTATTTACATCTGAATCAGAACTTGAATGAGTGGTAAACTGGGCAAGAAGTGACAGCAAAACCTGCTAATGAAGATATTTTAAATCATTCTGGTTTGAAAAAGTGGAAAAACAATGTTCTTATTAGGCTCCCTTGTAACTTTGTCAACAATCTGCTTCCCTGTCTAGTGCTGACAATGGGTCCATGTCCACCATCTCCAGCGGACCCCAGAACCAACAACCATTGGAGGTTTTTAACCTAATCTTTACTCAGATTCTTGTCTTTAACAAGGAGCTGCCTGTGCCTTTTGACTCCTGTGACTCTGTTATGCACACTGTTGTGTAACAGAGTCAGCAGTTCTTAAAACTGCTTTAGCTGACATTTTTGTTGAACCCGTAGTTGACATGATAGAACTTGTCATAGCTTTCAATTCTGCTTTTGCACATTATTTTTGTCTTTTGTGAAGTTTACCTTATAAATAAGGCATTGAGTTGTTCATTTCTTTTATTATTCTGTTTTTGTTGTTGTTGTTTTGTTTTTTTTTTCAGAATATGGACCAGCAGTTATCTATGTTCCCCTCCGGCTTTGGTCAGTTTTCCGTTAGCGTCTTTGATGACACCTTTGACCTTGGGCCTGGACTAGGGACAGAGGACAATCGGGATGCTGAAAACCAATCAGAAAGGGACATGCCATCTCGGCAGCGATACGGTGCCAGGCAGAGTAGAAGTCGTCATGGTTCAAGACGGCAAGCAGGAAGGCATGACGGAGCTCCTACTTTAGAAGGGTGAGACATTTAGACATTTCTGCTTTCCTAATAGCACCACCCTATTTTTCTAGATGTCCTTTTTTCTTCCCTCATTCTTTGTCACTTGGTTTTTTCATAGTATCATCCAACAACTTGTGAATGGAATAATTGGACCTCCTGCAAATATTGGTGTTGGGGCCTGGTGAGTCTGTGGTACTGACATTTGAGAAGCAAAGAGATAAACTTGCAGCAGTTTCTTTACTTCAGTATCTCTTATTTTAAAGGGGGGTTCTCCACTCCAATCCAATGGACTATGCTTGGGGTGCTAATGGACTTGATGCTATTATAACACAGGTAAATAAAAAAAGAATAAGTAAAAAACAAATAAAATGTGAGTTATGTTTTTTGCAAGTCTGAAGTATAAATCAGATAATTCAATCATGAATGTTTTATTTTCTGTTTAGTTATTAAACCAGTTTGAGAACTCAGGTCCACCACCTGCTGACAGTGACAAAATAAAAAGTCTTCCTACAGTGGAAATTACAGATGAGCATGTTGGTAAGTAAAAAGGACTAAAAGCAACAAACTTTTAGCAGCTAAAACTCTAGACATTCAGACCACTGCACTACCTTTGCACGGTGGGTAAACGAATTTCCTGGACATTTTTATCCACACAATTACCTTGACAAGATGGTGTAAACATGCTAGCATTAGGCTAGCGCTTCGACAAAGTTTTCCATTGCAAACAGGAGCAAGATTCTGAAGTTTTTTTCAAGAGTGTAGCTGTTTGTTTGTGACTCTGACATTTGATCAATAATGAATACGGTAAATCCCCAACAGAGCATCCAGATAATAGAAGTTCATAATACTGTCTTTCTGTGGGCAAATCTGGTAAAGAGTCATGTTCACATACTCTGTGTACTTGACTTTTTCACACACTTCTTTTCAGCTTCAGGACTGGAATGTCCCGTGTGTAAAGAAGATTACAGTGTTGGAGAAAACGTGCGACAGCTCCCGTGCAATCACATGTTTCACAATGATTGCATAGTCCCCTGGCTGGAACAGGTATCTCACATTATCCTACCCCATTTTCCCTTCTGTTTACTGTAAGCATTCACCGGTTGGTGTTTGAAACAGGGTCATGAAGGGTAAACATCCATAACACCCCTGTGTTTGTTTTCTGCAGCACGACACTTGTCCAGTATGCAGGACGAGCTTGACTGGACTGAACACAGCAACAAATCCTCCAGAACTCTCAGAGATGAACTTTACATCCTCCCCTTCCACTTCGTCCTCATCGTCGTCCTCCTCCTCCACCTCTTCTTCCCCTCCGTCCTCAGATTCCACCAGCAATGAGAGCTCCACTGATAACTCGTAGGCAGGGTATTTGTATCCGTCACCTCATGAGCCGGTTTCTGCTCCTCGGCTGAGCAGTGACCTCCAGTCCCTCCCTGCTGTAGGGCAGAGGCCTGAGTGCATGTCACCAGGATCACTCAGGCCTGTTTCAGGGGTAAGTGATACATGTGTTTATGTATTTCTGCCCGCTGTGTCCCCTCCCTGCCCCCAACACCACCACCTTCATCGGGAATGTGAACAATGGAAGGGCAGATGCCTGCGGTGTAGCTTCTGACTGGGAGGATGTGGAAAAGCGTGAAAACTTCCAAGAGATTCATGGTGCTCAAAGCACCTCTTAAAAGAGGAGAATCCAAAGGTAGAAGACCAGGAGCGCCAAGACAATTACCAGTGTTTTTGTAAACCTCCAGCCCTGGTTGATGTAATATGACCCACTTTTGCGATAGGCAAAACGTCAAAACGTATGGGTATTCCTTTTTGTAATAAGTCGCGTTCAAGTCTTTGAGTGCGCAGCTTCAGTGTGCATTCAAATGTATTTATGGTGTGAATGAATATTATACTTCAATATCTTTCCAATTAAAATTTACAATAGTTTGTAGAATTGTTTATTTTGAACAAGCAATTTTATCTGATGAGTTGCAGTGATTGTTTGAATAAAACTAGTCTTTCTCTAAGGTACAGTGCGCTCTAACCGAAGTATTTTTAAAAACTGAATTTTCTTTTAATCTTAGTTGCTGCAGTTTTTGTGACAAAATCTAAGCATTACAAAAAAAAAAAAGAACGACAACAAAAAAACTGTTTGTGATGTAAATGTGCATGCTCGATGTATGGAGGTTTTTAAACGCTAACACAGAGGCCCACTTTGCACATGCCCAATTTGCCTTTATTTGGAAAAGCACATATGCAGTGAGGCACTTAAATTTTTTTCCACATTTGCCTTTTGTCCTTACTCTGTTTCCATGTAGCTTCAAACTTAAGCTGCTGAAGGTGTTTTTTGCTGCGTTCAAGTTGTCTTGTAAGTTGAAACGACTACACTGATTGAGAGGGTTCTTGTTGCAAGTCAGAAAGCACTGGGATTTGCTAATAGTTTTGGTGCATTTGTTTTAGCAATACACACCTATGATACATTTCTCATGATATTCAAACTCAAAAGGAATCTAGATTCTTTACAGGGAATACAAGCCATGAGAATTGTTTAATAATGTCATTCTCTTCTATCTACATCTACCCATGCAGGATACTGAATTGAGAGCTGCTCTACGAGCTCCTACTTTATCAGCTGGAATACTGAGGGGGTAATTTGCGAATTTGAATTGGAGAATTGTTTTGCTAACTGAGAACTCTTAAAATCTGACTTCAGAGAACAAGGAAGCACTACTTAAAAAGATTAAAATGTATGTTAGAGAACAGAAACTAGAGCTGAATCTTTAGCCCAGCTCCGCTTTTGCTGTTTTATGGATCTTTGGGGTAGTATTGTTGTAAATGTCAACATTTTGCTACTTGCTGGCAAATGTAAGTCTTAAACATTTTTCAATTGGAATTTGAAGATTCAGAGATAAAATATTAGTTCAAAAGTATCTATAGTAAAATAGCTGGGGTGTAAAAAACTCATTAGGATTTGTAGGAATCATGTCTAATTCTTGCATAGTATTAAAAAATGCATTTTTTATTCATTTTGTTTAATAAAGTTATTTACTAATGTCTTCAGTTGATAATTTTTCAATTGCAAACATGACTATGAAAGAAAATGAGCAATATGGATTTTAATACATGTATGCATATGCTAAGACCAAGTCAAGCATGCTTAATTGCTATATTCTAAAATAACAAGCAGCAGTACTAGAAGAACACTGATGGTGACAGATTTACAGTTTTCTTTGATGTTTAATCTGTTTAGTTAAAAATTTAGTCATTTTTTCCCCTTAATATCTTTAACGCATAAAATAGGAAAAAGTTTGGGTTTTAGGTCCTTTCACTAAAACTAGTGATTTAAAGGCAGCAGAAACTAAGAAACCACAAGGATGTCCCTATTTACTCATCAAAGCATAGCCCCCCTAAGCCTCATCTAGTTTTATTTTTGATTAATCTCAAAGTGCATCAATGTGCAACCTATTTTTCGATGCATCTCTGAACAGTACATGCAAAAAAAAATAACTATTCCATGTAAATCTCTCATTAACTAATGTGTTTTATTTGCTGTTTGGTTGGATTTGATTAGACCGAGTTTGTGGCATTGTGAGTAGAAACCTTCTCTTTATTTAACATTTTTAAGCTGTGCAAGACGTGGGTTGGATGGAATTTTAAAAAAAGTATACTGTGATGATTTTTAAAAATATATTTAAACATGTTGAGGTCTTTGGTTTGCAGTCTTAATTTATGTGTTCCTTTCATCGCTCTTTGCGCTCTCAGAACAATTGAGGAACAATAACTCCCATTAGCAAAGCTTTTGAACCTCTTTTCAATGCATAATAAGGCTTTGAGATAATTTTGTACTTTCAAAGTGATGACTGGTCTAGTGGGATGCAAAATGGAAACAAACTCTGTATGAAATCCTTTACCTCTGCACTTGCCTGATAAATATCATCAATAAGCAAACTACATTCTGCTTCCTATTATTGTTTAGCTATATGTGTGCATTTCCTCTACTTTGTACCACACATTCCCCTCTGGGACGTTAGGTTCTAAGACTTTAATCTGAAGGGATTGTGGTGGTGGACAGAACACTTGTGGATACACACAAACGAGCACATTTGAATTATAGCTTTGAGATTGATTTTACAATGTGAAAATTAATCTATGTTCAGCTTCACATTATTGTGGATGTGAAGTGTTTGTACTAGAGATTGCACCCTGGGAGGCTAATTTAAAGTACAATTACACCAAGCTCAGTGCTGCAAGTCAGACTCTGCCTCTAATACCAACTGTATTATTTTATTGGGTTTGTTGAAGCTTGCAGATCCTTTTTATATAAGCGAAGGTTGTTAGAATTCACTTTTTTGCAGAAAATTAAGAATTCTATGACAATATATGAACAGCAGTCTTAAATAAAACTGTCTAAATTAATTTATTTCTAGCCAATCACTTTAAATATATTGTGAGATTTTCTTCCTGAAAGTTGAAATTACATTTAAAGTGCCTGCTCTATTTATTTACAGCCATAGTAAAGATGTTTAAAACCCTTTACATTTATTTTATTGCAGTAGCAAAAAGTTGCCCTGAAGATGTTGGAAAAATCCAAAACAAAATGTTGACATAAATGTTTTCTTTTTCAAAATCACTTGGTGGTGCAGTTATTGATATGTAGCAACTCCTTTAAAATAAAGGCATCTGATGGATTTTCTTACCTTGGATATTTGAGAAACGTTTTAGTAATTCATTTGTTTGTTTCGGTTTCTTGTTGTGTGCACAGCTAAATTGAATGAGGACCCATATTTATCTTTCTCCTCTCAGTAAAGTGAATGTTAAAGGGTGGGGTTGAGTCACAAAAGATTGCCATGACAGAATTGCATCAATGAAGTCTCCACAGCACTCATTAGACACCATTTACATACCTACCTATTGTGATTCTAGAGAAAAGTTTTTTTTGTGGTCCGGCATATACTCAAACATGCTACACTTTGTTTGAGCTCTATGCTTTGGTCAGGGCATTTGAAGTACAAATTTAGTGGCTTCTGCCAGAAAACTGAAAATGTCTAATAGCTGGGTCTTCCCACTGGATAATGAACACATAGCCTAACCAGCACAGGAATTATTCATCAGACAAAAACCCTCTTCCATAATTATCCCAGTCCCCAAATGTAAATCCTCCAAAAGATTTAGTGACAAGCTGAAAATAAGAATTCTTAAGAGAGGGGTCCGGCAATATGGATGATATATCGATCTGTCAAAATTTATTTATATAGCACTTTTGAAAAGGCCAGGTTTAGCACAAGCTTTTTAAGGAGGTTAAAAACAAGATACAAAACTACTAGAAACACTCATTTGAAATGATTAAACTAAGTAACAGATAAAACAATTGTATTGATAGTGAAATGATGACTTAGAAATGGGAAATGAGTAAATTACTGGGGAATGAGTTAATGTAGAAACTCCATGTACAAAGGTTGTGCAATAAGGAATGATTAAACATATTTCAACTGGCTTGGCACTCCTTGAAATTGGGAATTAAAATCCTGTTGATGAGAAATATGGCTGTTTCTATAAACTGCAAAAAAGGACACAATTATCATAGAGTGACAATTGATTCAATTTTGAGTTGTATGCCAGCATTTTTGGCGTGTAACTAATTTTTTGTGCTGTTTGTAAATGCCAGAATTACAAAAAAAAGAAAATCTGGCCAATTTTCTTTGTACTTATATTACAAAGAAAATATAATTCATCCTAGCAAATTTGTTGATTTATGTTCCATTTAGTATGTCTCTAAAATGGTGTCGATTAGAAGTCAGGCCAGTAAATGGTTAAAAATAATGGAACGCGTTTGCATTACCACGCCCATTTGTTTTACGTCATGCGTACGTGCTGATAAGGGCGTGTGCGTAGAGGACGACCAAGCACATCGGCTTATTGTCGGCATTTAAGATTTGGCTTCAGGACTGAGTAGGCTCGCGGGAAAAAGTAGACTTTTGCCCGCAAACAACCTCGCATCGTGTTTATTCGTGGTGAAAATCGTTAATAGTCATCAGCTATGAAGTTGCTGTGGGCTCTCGCTGCCCTACTTTTATGCTGTTGGCGAGCTGACGCGTCCACAGGTAAGAATTGTGTCAGCCATGTTGGTTCAGTGTAGACTTTGCCCTGACTACGAACATTTTGTTTTGCTCGCCGTTCTCAAACGGTTTTCATCGTTGTAAAACGTACAATGGCTATTACAAAATAAAATTAAGAGACGACACACACAAAAAAAAACTATTAGAACGTTTGAAATCTTCTTTGGTTTGGGGGGTTTGAACGGGTGTGTCTTGTTGATGTACCGTTGAAACATTTAGCTAATTTGCTGTCGAGGAGGCTAAAGAGTTTTATGTAAACCGTCTTAATGACGCAGCGTGATGCTAGAGAATCTTCGTTTTGTCGCTTTAAAGACACGCCTTAAACTAACAAATGTATGAATAATCTAGGAAGAAGATGGAATTTTTTTTTTTTTAAAGGGGAAAATTAACAGCGTCCTCTGAGTAACGTGCGCCGTCTGAGCTATGGTAAAATTAACCTCGGATTGCGTAACGTTTCAGATGATTACTTGCGTTACTAACCAGATTATCTGTCGTTTTTAATTTAATGGATGCCATTGGGCACCATCTTGTGTGTTAAAAGATCATGGCCCTTGACGAGTCTGTGGCTGTATGCTTTACGGTGCGACTCAATTCTTTGACACGAAGCTGACTTACGTTTACAATCAATACAGGAAAAAAAAAAACAAGTGTGTGTGTGTGTATATATATATATATATATATATGTGTGTGTGTGTGTATGATACAAACGTATTAAACATTATTAGTTACTGATATAATTAGATTCGGAGTTTATCTAATTATAAACATTATCGTGGGAGCGTTGAATCCAAAAAGACTGTAATTACCCTAAATAGCTCCCCAAAACTGTTCAAAGAAACTCCAGCAGTAGCATTTCTTGCATTCAAAATAATTTGAACTTTTTCTTCAAGGTAATCCTTGAAAAGGCTTGATTATGCTAAGATAATCATTTTTGACACAGTAATAGTTGACTTTATCTTGGGGCAGCACTGATTGACTTACAGTAACTTAATCAAAATAATCTTTATTATTTTGTGTTATACTGGTTGGGAATTCTTCCAAGCTCATTTACATAAACTACGAGCTCCTAAAAGAGTTTTAATATTTCGGTGCGTGTCTATGTCAGCACGTTCTGCTGGCTAGGAATGTGTCCGACCCACTGATAGCCTTTTTTTTTTTTAAACTTGTTTTAAAAGGGTTTGACTTTGCACCATCAGCATAAATGTAACACGAGGGATACAGATTTTAGTTTTTAAGTGTTGTTTTTCCATGGATTTAAAAAGGTGCAAAATACATTTGGCTGATAAAAAAAAAAAAGTGTGTGTGTGTGTGTATATATATATGTTTTAATCCATTGTTTTGTTTATATATATTTTTTTGCCCCTCTTAAAAAGTAATCTTTTAAAATAACTGTTGTTGTTTACTTCAGACTGTAGCCTAACCTTTTTGAGGTACATTGTCTTTGCTGCCCTCATTCAAATGTCAAATACTAATTTTGGAAATTTGAACTTTTAAAAGAATTTCAAGTACTAAATCCTTAATCTAATGTTACATATGGTTAAAATAGGAAATTTTACGCAACCAAACTTTACTGTAGACTTCTGCTTAATTTGAACAGCCATGCTGCACGAGCTCTGAAGGTGACCTTTGGTAATGGTGGAAAGTTGCAAGATATGTACAGCGCCTGAAGCTTTTGTTGACAACCAGAGATCCCTCTTTTGACCTTCTGACATTTAGCATTTTGTCAAAGGTTATGAAAACGGCTTCAGTCAAATGTTTATACACAGTGCTTTAATATTAATAGACAGTGTGGTTTGTCAATAGCATATTCTGTTTGGGAATATGGTTTTTGTTCCGCTTGCGTGTTGAGCAGCCATACAGCTCTGCTCTGTAAGGGTACATGGAGGTCAGCGGTACTTGTGTAAAGGACAGGAATCCTAAATCACTTCAGCAGGCCTTTATTACTTTGGATCTCTAGTTGTCATACTTGTTTGCCTACCTGGCATAATCCTTGTGAGTAATTAAACCTGATTTACTGGTCGTCACACAATGGCCAAAAGTATTTTCTGGCTTCTCCTGCTGTTTATTTGGATGAGCAATTTGAATGTGCAGTAAGTGCAATAAAATTGATGTGAAGATCAAAGCACGATTCTTTAAAACTTTTGCTAATGCAGTAATTCTAGTTTGATATTTGCCTTTCCTTTGTTCTGTAATGATGTGTGCAAAGCCGCCATTAAATCAATGGCATGAGGGCCTAAAAATATCTAGTTTTAACCTAGATTAACGGGTACTTTTGTTGAGCAAACCTGGCACGGCTATCAACAAACACTATTGGCTCTAAATGTTTTCATACATTTTCACTTTTTTTTTTCTTTTTTATCTTGATTTCATCTGCATTTTCCAACCTCATCTGCTTTTCTATTTGTTGTCTCACATTATACATTGTGATTTAGTGCAAATGCTTTGTTTTGGTGTCTTTGGATGACCAAGCTCATTTTGGTTAATGGCTATTACATTTGTTTCATGGTTCTGTTTTAATAAGAAATATCCATGTGATCTAATACTGCTAAAGAGAAAAGCACAACTCAGTTTTTTTTTTCATCTGTCTTTTAATCATTAAGAGGATTAAAGATTTACCAGTAACTGAGATTAAGTTTAAATCCTGCTACTTGTCAAGTGTAAGATCATTTAATGAGGCTAGTGGTTTTTGAAAAATGTCTAAAACTATATATATATATAGGTTTTTTTTTTTTTTTTCAGCTTGACTAGACATTATTACCTACTGAGATGGGTTTCACTACCAAATATGTTGACCTACAAGCTGACTTTACACCTTGTTCCTTTAAAAAAAAAATACCTGGATGTGAGTAAGTATTTTTGTATAAAAGAGCCTAGAGGGCAGTTGGCTTTGTATCTGGGTAAGGCAGGTTTATCTACATAGCACAATTCAGACTCAAGTGCATTATTTGACATGAACATAAAAATACATTGACTTCTACTTAATTTGAACAGCCATACCACACAAGCTCTGAAGGTGACCTTCAGAGGTCACCTTCAGAGCTTGTGCAGCTCTGAAGGTTCAAGTTACAATCCATTAAATTCAACTGTAATGTTCTATCTTCTTATACCACAAAGCTTTTAGTCAGAATGTTGCTGCCAATTGAGCTTTGGTCATCTACGGCTGCCTTTTATGTTGCATTTATTTTAATTGATCGGTGTTCTAAGTGTGATCAAAATATTCCTAAGAATTGACTGTAAACGTTGCTCTGATTTTTATGTGTGCATGTTTTGTGCTTGCTGTCATATTTTCATTTCCTTGGTTTTTATTAACTTTTTGTCTCTTTTCTGTATGCTTTTTGTTCCCTCCATCTTTATCAATCATTCATTCATCTTCTTTGCTTCTAACACACTTATTACGTTTCTCGTACTTTGCTGGGCTGGCTGTTAATTGCACTCAGCGGGTTTTATAAAATCCCCCCTCTCTCAGATCAAACTAATCAACGACAGTGCGGAGCTGCACTGTGAGGTAGTAGGGAACCCCATTCCTGAGGTGCAATGGTGGTTTGTAGAAGGCGAGGAGTCCAATGAGACGCTCACCCAGCTGTTCGATGGGGCACGAAATGAGCGCATAAGAATAAATGCCACATACATAGCGCACGCCGCCAGCACCATTCACCTCCTCAGCCTCACTCTTGACGACACGGGCACGTACGAGTGCCGCGCTTCCAACGACCCCGACCGCAATGATCTGAAGAAGACGCCCAAAATCAAGTGGATCCGCTCGCAGGCAAACATTATTGCCATTGAAAGTGAGTGGAAGAGGAGGGGGAAAAAGAAATGAGGAGGCGCTCATCGAAGTAGCTATTAGCTCCTCATTAGTGAAATCCTGGACGTCTACTTCTTGCCCTGTTTTCCTGGTTCAGTATCCTCTCAATCCTGCTCCATCTAGTACATGCTGCCCCTTTCTCTCCTAAGAAACTCCAAGGTTTCCCTGTAGTTGACTGAACCTGGTTTCAGAGCATAGCCCAACTGCTCCTTTGATCCTGTATCACCCGATTGCAAAGTATGCATTTAATCTGATACCCCCTCGCTCCCTCCTCTTTTCAAGACTTGGTTAAGTGCAATTATAATCAGGGCTTTCTTGCTCATAATACTGGTCATAAGGCTTGAAATTTGCAAATGGCCTCAATAGGACAATGACTGTGGTTAACTAGGATAACCAGGTTTAGAAAATGAATGGGGGAAAAAAAAAAAAATCTTAATTTCAAAAGGGTGTCAGATTACTTCGTTAGTGCTGCTTCTCTGTAGATTTGGCATTATCCTTAAATGATACTAACATTGTAAATGCCTCTTAATGCTTGTAGACATTCTTGTTGCTTATAGCCCACTGTACTATAAGCACAGAAGATGGCAACGAGTTATTAAACAGGCTCTCAGCCATTGGGCAATGTTCTGCCTTGAGGCCCAGTATTATGTCTTGCAATTGAAGCAAATTGAAACAAAATGGTACAAGTATTATATGAATAACTACAGATTTTGGGAGTGAAACTTATTCTCCCAGATGTTGCTTCTTCTGCATGTCTTTACCAAAAACCTTCCTCCCCTCATGACCTTTTTGTAGTTTCACTAAATGAAATCAAATATTTCTTGGTGGTTGACGCTTTAACCTCGTAATAGTGGTTTTTGTATTTGTGAGGGGGAAAAAAAGCTAAAGGATTTGTCTTATTCCCCTCTCTTTACCTTGCAGGCCCACAAATCAATGCTGAACCTACTGAGGTCAGCAACCAAACATCTGCCATTCTCACCTGCAACTTAACGGATTCCACCCTTTCCAGTAAGGGCTCCTACTGGACACACAATGACAAAGTCATTGAAAACTCAAAGTCCTCTTCTTCTAACTATGCTTCATACAAGTAAGAAACTCTTCTTCCTAAGATTACAGAAGTAAATGTGTTGTTGCGTTTGATTGACTGAAACATTTTTCAGTACATTTTACTGTCCATTACTTTTGCTTGCTTGTTTTTTGTTTTTCCCACCTCCTTCCCTCCCTCTGTAAGGCTTCCTGTATTGGCGGCAGTGTTATGGGTTTCAGTCAGCCATTCATGACTCTTGATTAGTGGGGAGGTGGACCGTGCAGACACGCAGCTTTGCTGACGCTCTTGGCAGCAGAGATGAGAGCCGCTAGCAGTGTACTCTCTTGCTCTGACCTTAATTCTACATTTTAGAGGGAAGGCAGGACAGTAGCGCAAACAAAGCGGGACTTTGATTAATCGGAAATTTGAAATATTTAAACTGACAAGCGGCTTTAGATTCTCACCCAGCTATTGAGCATAAACTGCACTTGTGTTTTTTTTTTTTTTTTTTGTTTTGTGTTTTTTTTTTTTTTTTTTCTACTTGGCTGAGTGGAAAAACTAATCATCACGAAAGTAGCTACAGCTTTAGTCAGTTTTTGCTTTGATTCCCAGTGCTGGAAAAGAAAATGCATTTCCATGTTGAACAATCAGTTGTGCATTGTTTGGTCTCCTAGATTGGAGAAGATCACCTATCATCATTCTGGACGCTATGAATGTGTGTTTGAGACTGAGCCACAAGTAAAGCGGGTCATTGAGGTGAAAAGTAAGTGAAAATAAATGCATCAGAATTGCTTCGGGTGTTGCTAAGTTTATCTCGTAATCAGGGATAAATTACTATATTTAATTTTTCTTTTTCTTTTAAAACAGCACTTCCTCATGTTGGAGCCTATAAGCACTCGGAGCACGGTAACGAGAATGACAAAAGTGTGCTCACTTGTGTTGCTCACGGTCACCCCCTTCCCACTGATTGGATGTGGTATAAAGAGGAGGGCGGCGAACAAAAGGTGGGAAAACAGTGTTTTTAAAGACTCGATGTAGGAAGAAAATTATTCCTTTGGATTAAGATGGTCTTGATGAATATTTGTTCCTCTAAATATGGTCCACAGGCTATTGTTAATGGCACTCAGAGATATGAGATCAAGAGCACCCCTAACAAGACCATGCTGACCATTGAAGACCTGAACATCGAGGCCGACGGTGGATACTACTTCTGCTCTGGAAACAATGAACTTGGCCAAAACAAGGACAAGATCTTTCTCCGTGTCCGGAGTCGCCTGGCTGCTCTCTGGCCTTTCCTTGGCATTGTGGCCGAAGTCATCATCCTTGTGACGGTCATCTTCATCTACGAAAAGAGGAGAAAGCCCGATGACGTCACTGATGGTATGTACTCGACTTTCTCTGCAAGCTCCCAGAAATTTTAACAAAATGTCTAAAATCCAACCTGCAAAGAGCAGAAGTATGAGGCTCCCAGTCTGCTATGGTTTTACTGCAAAGTGTGAAAATACTTTTTGCTTCCCATAAGAATTTTTTATGAATGTATTTTGTTCTCAAACAAGTTCAAATAGAACCACTTTCAATGTATTTTTCTAAGAATTTAGAAGAGATGGTTTGTAATTTTTTCCAGTAAATTAACCCTTCAAATTATACCTAGTAATTTCTCACTCTTTTTTTTTTATTTGTTTTTTAGTAATGATGCTAAAAGTGTAGCCCATCCATTAGCTTCCTGAAGAGATGTTCTACTGATTTTTTTTTTTTTTTTTTTGACAGTCTACTTTTTAAGAAATATTCATTTGTTACTTAAATTTATAGTTACAACTCTGTGGTTAAATCATCTTGCCTTTCCATATTAATTGAGCACTATGAATATCCGGGGTTAACTTTATGTAAAAACCAAGCTGAAGGAAAAACGTAAAAAAAATCCCAACAAATAACCAAAAACATCAGTGCAGTCAGATTTTGAATAGGCAACGAATTGCCTTTTTGGCTTTCTACCTTTTTGCTTGAGCAGTCTTGTAAAATTCTCAAGTAAATATGTTAAGATTTATTTGAAACTTTAACTTTTTGTTTGAAAAAGTCTGTTATTGATTTAATGTCTATGCTGGCATGGAGTGGACCCTGAAGGCAGCTGAACATGGGAGTTTTAGGAAGAGGGAAGAAGAACATGCTTTTTAATTTGTGTCAATGTTGTCTTTAGTTTTGTCATTATTTACAATTTTAATGTAGCTCAGGAATTGGCTCCTACTGCTGTGTAAACAATCTGTTGTAGAACTTTTTTTTTATTTTTTTTTTATTTTTTATATTTTTGACTTCTCTGTTCGCTGCTGATTTTGCATTTTGGTAAGTGAACAAAAACTGCATGTCAGACTGAAGTGGTTGAGCTGAAATGGCCGCGTGGGGAACAAAAAAGGCTATGGGAGTCTGAATGAACTGCTTTCATAGTAACCACTTCTAAGAGGAATGTGCTCAAAGATTTGGTCACTCTTTCACTGGCGCTGAATGTTGTACAGAGCAAGCTTCAAATATTCACTTTTTTGGTTTTGCCTAAACTGTTTTTTGAGCCAATGAAAGAGTCGGATGAGACACTTGAAGTAGTGTATTGGTTTGATATGATGCCGTGTTGGTTTAAAAGTAAAGGAACCTGCGACTTGTTTGCATGTGTTCTGCATCTTGTATTTAATGCATGTCAACTGCGAGGCAACTCTTGTAAGAACCGGTCTATGCCATTCGTCTCATTCACCTTTCGGCCACAGAGGAACCTTACTTTTTTATTCATTTATTTTTTTTATCTTGTCAATACATGGTGTTGCTCAGGCGTGAAACTCCACTATACATTGCCAGGATGTGTGTTAAGCTGTTTCAGCTGAAGAATACAACTGTTGCAGTGTGTCATCTCTTGCTTGTATTGCATGAGCGTCTGTGATGCTTAGGATTGCATTGGGACAGTGCATTAAAAGATGAGTGCCAACCGGCGTGTTTATATGTTATTGGAGATTGGCCGAATCAACAGAATTGTCAAAATTACATTTGATAAATGTTTTTTTTTTTTTATTCTCCAACACAAATGATTCGAGTTGAACTGGTTAATGGATCACCATTGATGATTAGTTACATAATTCATTGTCATAAATTCTCCAGATGGACATGTGTAATTGAATCGGTCATGCCATTGCAGTCATGTTGGAGGTTGTCATTAATACCATTTGCTACAGTCATTAGTTAAAATGGTGTAGACATGACTCGCACTACCCAACTGTAAACTGCTATTAACTTTTTCTTTTTCTTTCTTTCCTTCCCTTCTCGCTCCTCAATGACCAACATGTTGCTTGTTCAGACGATGACTCAGGAGCTGCTCCTCTGTAAGTACAGTCACAGCTTGCTGTATTTTTATTTTTTTTTCTTCCTTCAGCCTTTTTTCTCGAAGAGAGTTCATACTTGTCTGTCTTCCAGGAAGAGCAATTCTACTGCAAACCACAAGGATAAGAATGTGAGGCAAAGAAATGCAAACTAAAATGAAGGAGGTATGTGGAATTATGTTTTAAGCAACATAATCTGCAGGTTTTTTTTTTTTAATGTATAGTATATACTGTCTTGCTAAAGCACTCATGCATAGCTGTGAAGCAGATGTGCATGTCTTAAGAGTATAAACTTTCACCAGGTCCTACCAGGACTTTGCCAATTACAATGCACTAATTATGGTGCATTATTAAGCTGCACAGAATTTTATTTAGGGGAATTGGAGTCACTGTTTACCTGCTTCATGGTTATGTGCTGTTTTCTGTTGCTGTATCATCAAATTCCCATTAACTCAATGGAAAGTTGTAGTGCTGATCTCAGAAGTGGTACAAAAGTTTACAAGGTTTTGCAAAAGCAGTAAGTGGAAATTTCAATAAAATGCTTTTGCTTCTTTTTTGTCCCCTCTTATTTCTAGATAGATGTCAAGTTGGCACTCCAGGATTCAACTATTGTGTGGCACATTATATTGTGCAATACAATTTTTAAAGTACCTTTTTGTGCTTGAGTGTTGATGTTTTAGGAGAATAATTTTCCTTTTTTTTTTTTTTTTTAATTTTTTTATGCTTAATTTTTAACATTGTGCTGCCAGGATGTAGTGTGAAACAACCCTTTCTGCTTGAGGCCATGTGACAAATATTGCATGAGTTTTAAAGATGTTCTAGCCAAGCGTGTGGTGTAAAAATTTACATGAGAATGCATAGTTTTGTGATCTTCAGTTTTTTTTTTTTTTTATGCTCAAGCTTCCTGCACAGGCCTAACATATTGCCACATTTAATTCTCTGATTTGGAACACTCACTTGTGAAGAAGCACAATGTTTGTCTTGTACTTTTGATCCAGATACTTGCCATCCTTGTTTTAAAACATACAAGTTTACTGGAATTCATGTATGATTTGTTGCAATCCCTCAAACGTTGCTTTGCAGAGTTTATTACTTTGCCTTAAACTGCTTTTCATGTGGGTTCTTTTTATTTTTTCCCCCATTGTGTTTTTCTTTAGTTTTGTTTTTTAAACCTGAAAACATTGGGTTAGATCAGAGGCTTTAAATTTATTTCACAATTTGCTAACATTCAATGTCTGACAATGGTTTTGTTTTAAAGAACAGTATTTTGGTAATGTTTTTATTTTATTTTCCATTTGTTTTTCCCTCAGATTAAAATTGGGGCACATGTTGTTGCTCAGTTAGCCACCCCAGTAGAAGAGGATTATTTTGGACCAAGTGCAAAATATTGGAAGTGTTGCACCAGTGCAATTCAACTTCAGTAATGTGTACACATTTAAAAAATAAAAAATACTACTGAATTTCTCTTCCTCTTTTCGTCTTGTGATCTGAAACAGTTATCTGATTGTTGAATGGTTTTCTGTCCTCTTCACTGTGTAGATAATTCAGAAGCCATATATTCCATTTAACCTGAACAACGTGGTGATTGAATGTTACACTATAGAGTTTCAAGATTTAAAGACTTAGCCAGAATTGTGTAAAGTGCTGTACCTTCTATCAACATGGAATACCTTCCTTTGTACAACTTGCACAAACTGAAATAAAGATATTGAAATTTAAAACTGTCCTTTACTCTGAATGTTTTAATTTAGCTCCCATTATAAGCCTTCTCCTTTAGATCTATCAGTGCTATTTTAGTTCAAAAGGTATATTTTTGACATCTCACAATTTGCCATTAATGGTAAATTTTAAAGTGCTGCTTTTATGTTAATGCTGGACTGTAAGATGTCAATTTCTGCACTGTGACTGGAGCTTCCCTCAAGACTTGCCACAAGCATTAGCATTTTACACATTCCAGACTGTACTGAATGGTCAGCTGCAGTCATGACAACCGAGGCTCACAAGATCAGCTCTGTCCACACCTCTAGATGGACTGGATAAGATTCTTGGGAAGCCTAGAGTTGGTCTGCCTTCTGAGAAGGGCTAAAACAAAGGTAAGCTGAAGGGAGGCTCTGTTTTGGCAGACAAATGTTGAGTTTGAGCTGGTGGTATGGAGACTAAATTATGACATGAATCAAAATGCAAAATTGACCAATTCTGATGAAATTGAAGAGTTGTTTAATCCACTTCTAATGTAAGCCATTAACAAAAAAAACCAAAGGTGCATGTTAAAAATAATGCACTGCTAAATTTATAAACTCTATGAGGGAAGGGTATTTGAATTTTCCAGGCCCATAGAGCCATTTTATAGCAATCAAACAATTGTTGCTTTCAGTTTAACAAATTCTGCATATATAAAACATTAAAGACAAGGGGCTCTACAAAACTTGGTTGTTTTTCTTTGTTTTGCAAGAAAAAAAAAACATTTTGGGATTTTTGACTCTTTCACCTGATCAGATTTGCCTATTTTGAGTTCCTTTCAGAATGTGGGTCTTTTGTGACTAAATCCAAATAAACTTTGGGTGTGTCCCAAGTTTTACACTCTCGCTTCATATGCCTGAAAATGGCTGCAAACAACCACTATTGTACAACAGTCCATCTTTGACGCCAAGTCAGACCCAGAAGTTGAGCCTCCCGTGCAATTCAAGCACACAGCCAGCGATTTTTGAATGTAAAGTCAACAATAAAACACTTGCTATTTCCAGATGCCAGTGTACAGCTAGGGCTGGACATAAATATGTGCCAATACTGTTGATGCCAAGGTGAGTATATTAATACTTGCGTGATGAAACTGCAAACTGATAATGTCTACTTGAATTTCATGCCAGCAAGAATGCAGGAAAACACTAAATATCAGAAGCTTACATTTTGAATATGAGAGCAGGATTTTATACATTTGGTAAAGTTTGCAATGAACTTCTGCTTTCCTTTCAAATACAGTTTAGTTCCCCCACAAGCACAGCTTCACTGCTTCACAAACATTGTGCAAATGGCACATCTCTCAGCTCTCACTGAGCAATCTGTGATCAGAGGTGCTATTTTAGCATACCATCTAAACTATCCGTTCAGACACCTGAAAAGATAACTCAAAATATACTCTTATGTAAAGATACTTATACCTCAAACCTGACATATTGGCATGGTTGAATATAATGGCCTACTTGTGTTAACTATTAAAGGGGAAATTGCATTCCTATGTAGGTTACCTGCAGATTACATTTACAGACTCAGTTATCCTAATAAATTAGCCAGATACCTGAAGGAACCTCAAGTCTCTCGGGCTCATCATGCAAACTACTCAGAACATTTGTAAACGGCACAATGAGAAGTATTGTTGTGATGATGTGCAGAAGGCGGAGTGTTGCTAAGAGCAGGAGCTTCTTAAAGACACAGGCCAGTTTCAAAGAGTCAAAATGCAAAGTCGATTTTCTTTTAAGTCATGTTCGATATTCACTTCATTTTTATAACTGAAGGTAGCAGTTACTTGATTGTGTTATAAAATTGCACAGTGCCTGAGAAAATGTACCAGAAAATACATAATATTGCCCCTTTAAAAATCAGGAGGTTTATGAAATGTCTGGGGGTTTTTTGATACTGACAAACATTATTGATAGAAGACGTCTTGGTGCTTTTTTAAGCCCCTGGACTGTTAGAAGTGGTAGACATGCAAGCAGAAGAACGAAAACATGCAAAAAGTGAACTTTGCAAAATAGGTCCCCTTTCAAAAGATTCTAGTCTTGTCCACAGTCCTCCTGTACATCATCAAAACAATGCTCCTTCGTTTTTTTCTGCTTACAGTTTTTAGGAGCATTGAACCGAGAAGTACTTTGCATGATGAACTCAGCAGTTTCACAGTTGACTACTCATTATGAGCTTAAACTATAATAACCATTATGGCCTAAGAGACGTCTGACATCTATTTTGCAGACAGACCTCTGAAGTCTCTTATGCATCACGCAGCAGATGTCTCTCTCATGTCCACCTTAGTTTAGCCATAATTCATCAAAGGTAGGTTGCCGAATGAATGGCAGCCAAGAAAGTCTGGCAGGAATCTTCTTTGATCTCATGCACTTTGCCGTGCATCAGAGAGCTCTTTGTTTTGCTGCTGTCTATGGTGTGACATTTTTGAGGCAAATTTTAAATCTGATGAAATACATGAAGATCTGTTGTTTGAGAAGAAGACCGAAGAAATGTATGCTGCTGTATGTTGTTTTTAAAATGGAGCTTTACAGTAATAGTAACTCCCAGCTTATGGCGACATAAGCTGGGAGTTACGCCACCATAAGCATAACTCCCAGCTTATGGTGGCGTTCATTTTCATCAGTTAAATATTAAAATCAACCTTTGGATTTCTGCATTCTCGTCTTGGCATATGCTGCTTAGCGTCAGCACCTCCTTTTTTATGGACTTTGACCGTTGGATGCTGACTGTCCAAAGGTCTCCATCTCACTGTACAGACAAAAACATTAATTGTTGCACATTGCTGAGGGTATCCTATACCTCAGCTGAATCCATTTTATTAGACAGGCACTTTCTTGACTCCCTTGTGCAATTTGAATTGCCCTTTACCGAAACCTAACCTCTCTTCTTGAAGCAGCTAAATGTTTGATAATTTGTTGGTTTGATCTTTTTTCTTTTCACGTTTATTTTTGTCAAAGTAATTTATCAAAGTTTCCTAATACACGTTGGTAATATAGATGTATGTAAGCTTGTGTCGCTCTTTTTAGAATTATTTTACCAATTTCACTCTATTTGGCCACTGTGCCAAAACAGTGGCATGATGTGCGTTCTCCCTGCTGCTCAACAATGCAAGGCAAGTTTTTTAGTGAAGCCCAAATCACACACAAGCTGTTTCTGTTGCAGGGAAATAAAGGTACAAGGGTAAGGCACATTGCATGAAAATGTAAAAATAAATTAAATAGTAAAATTTAAGTATCACAAAAAGTGTAGAAATACAAGATTAATCTAAATAAAATGTCAAAACATAAAAAATTAACTAATAAAATAGACTTTGGTCGTCATGACTTTCACGAATCACCATTTATGCAAATGTATTTCCTATCACACTACTTTTGCAATTTGATCTCTGTTTTCTCTTGTAGTTTGTGAAAACAAGCTTCTAAAAATGTGCGCCACTAATGAAGTTCACTGGGGTTTCAATTGTGCGATTTCCAGGTTTGTCCACACGGTGGAGTCATTGGACCGAAGCAGCATCTCTGCTTGGCGAAGGCTTTGATCAGCCTGGAAACGGCAACAGGCAGACGCGGTTGTTGCTCTCCTTCTGGTTAACTGTATAGTTTAGGCAGCCTGGATAAGAATGACTGGCATCGTTTTCTGTGGTTACATGATCTATTGATCTAATGTCGTAGTTTCTCAAAATAACAGCAAAATAAGCAGAACTTTGTTTTTGAACCTTTTTTTTATCACCTTTATCCTGCTTTATCAAAACCAACAAAGAAGATAACTTCGTATTTAATCATGTTAAGTTACTACTGCCTTTCATTTATTTTTGGAGTTGTTCTCCCTTCTTTCGGTGTGATGGCCCCTGGGTGCGGTTAGTTTTTTTTTTTTTTTTTTTTTTTTTTTGCAGAAGCTACCTGCGTGTGTTTTTTTTTCCACAAGGCTGACCGTCATGTCATCATCTTTCGGTCTTTATTGCAGACATACAATAAAACAGCTGACAGTGTGCAGCCATAGTAACGCCACGCCGCTCCTCTCCCTGAAGTGATGTGAATGGAAAGTGGAGAGCTGCTACTGCTGCTCCTCCTCCTCCTCTCTCCAGGTTCAAGGTATAAAGAGAGTCTCCTCCTGCCGGTGTGATGGACGAGGAGGAGCCCAGATTCCAGCAGCCTCTGGCGCCTCCAGTATTTGCCAGATTGAGCGGATGCGAGGATGATGGGAGCGGCTGGGGGACCGAGATGAAGAGATTCACGCTTGGAGGCGGGGCTGCGCGCAAAAGCTCCAGCAACAACAACGAGCTGTGGCTCCTGCAGGACGAGGACTCGTTTAAGGAACCTCTGGGCACCGCTGAGAGTGCCGACTCTGCTTTGTTATGCCCCGGGGAGGCTGCTGGTGGCCGGGGCGGCTCAGCGTCAGATTACCACAGAGGGGACACAGTTTCGGAGGCAAGCGTGACAGGAGCGGGGCCCGTCGGAATGATATGCAACAAGAACGGAGACTGTAGAAGGGACCCGACCAGTTCAGGGAGCCTGTCTTCTCTCATCTCCAGACAAGAGAAGCAGGCGGATGGAGCCGTAGGGAGTGAGGACGGAAAGGGGGAGGCCGGGGGGATGGACGCCTCTGTCACTTCCGCGGGGTCCCTAATTCAGGGGCCCGTCGGGACTGAGGTCAATACCAGCGCAGCGACGGAGAAGAAGGACTCCAGAGTTTCCTTCTCCAACGCTCCGACTAGTAAATGTCAGATGCCGCCTGGCGTGCAGTCAAGAAACTCTGTCACTTTCACTAAAGCGGAGGACAGTTCTCAGATAGTTCCGGACGATGGGGATTCCAGGGGGAACCAGACGTACATGCAGCGGCAGTTCAGCTCCATGCTCCAGCCTGGCGTTAACAAATTCTCCCTGCGCATGTTCGGGAGCCAGAAGGCGGTGGAGAAGGAGCAGGAGCGCGTAAAGTCTGCGGGGAACTGGATTATCCACCCATACAGCGACTTCAGGTACGGGACGGTCTGCACTATGGGTTCATGACCAGTTCATCCTGTTAAAGTTTTATGGAAATGGAAGTTAAAAAAAAAAAAAGAAGGCGACGATTTCTGATGTAAGCAAATGATGCTCGATAGGCTAAAAATTACGCATGACCAAACATATCAAATGTTTACACACTTTAATAAACAAACAAAAAAAAAAACAGTACGCACAAAGATAAATATTTATCATTAAGCATACTTAGTTATTTTTATCTTTCCCATTTGAATGGACACATATTGAGATTTATTGAGGCCACTGGTCAATGTTTTGCGTTTTCCATTTGATAATTGCTGCTTTCGCAGCAGTACTTTTTAAACATCTGGGCTCAGACAAGCCATGACAGTTTTGTATAAGTTTCTTCGGAATGTGCGGAAAAAGTCGATTTCAGCACCGTGGATAGTTCAAGCTGTCGTCCGTTTTCTTTACTAAACGCCCTTGTCTCATACAGAAATTTATCAATAAATTAGAATATCACTAAAAAGTTAATTTATTTCAGTAATTCAGTTAAAAAAAAAAAAAAACTAGAACACAGTGATGTTCCAAGATATTATTTGTGTTTATTTAATTGTTAGAACGTAGACTTGGCATTGACTAAGTGATTTTTGTTTAATATAAAGAAGTTTTATTATAGTCAGGTTATGAGCCACTGTCAGGGTGGAGAATGCCGACTTCTCAGTTGTCCAGGAAACAGTCATTGACAGCTTTTGCCATAAAAGCTACCTTCTAATTAAGCTTACTGCTAACAGGTAGTTAGCTTAAATACTAAGCTACCTGTTAAATTAGTAACAGGTAGTTACTATGGAGAAAACAACATAAAAACCCATTGTCTTCAATATTAGAAAATGGAAGATAACATTCCTACATTGTCTCCAACATTGGAATGTTTAGTGAAATGAAACAGTGTGGCACCAGAAGGTCACAAGCAACTGGAGTAACAACAACCTCATTGGATATGAGAAACGGCCCAGAAACTTTAGAGCACTGTTTCCCTCTGCTGTCATCCTTGATGGAGAAGCTGGTTTCATTTTCCAACAGGACTAACGACTATCAATACCTGATTTAATGACTATGATAGTCATTAAATCAGGTATTAATGCCTGATTTAATGTGCTGGGCTGAACTCGCCTGATATAGACCTGATACAGAATCCATGGGGTGCACACCAGAGCCAACAATGCAAAATGACTGAAGGCTGTTATAAATGCATGGTTAACCATGTCATGCTGCACTGATACAGTAATACAAAAAGAGCCACAGTTGAGTATTGAGTCAATAGTTTAATGGACATACTCTTCAGTAGACCTACATTTCCGTGTTAAAAATCATTTTATGTAACTGAATATTGGGTTTTCACTAGCAATAAGCTATAACCATCAAAACTGATAGAAATACATGCTTAAAGGTTGTCACTCTGCATGGAAGGACACTACACAATAAATAAGTTGCACTTTTTGAATTGATCTAGTGAAATAAAACTAACTTTTCAATGATTTCTGAATCAAAAGTCAGTGGTAATAATGCTGAAAAATGAATAAAGTGAGAAAATTAAAATAATCTCTACCAGTTTATGTCTCTGTTGTAAATGTCAGCACTGTTTTCTTAGTATGTCCCCATCAAGGGTGATTTGCTTCATGCTGTTCCAGTAAAAGTTATGAATGCTGCTGGAGCCTGAACAGCATCTTAGCAGGCATGTGATATCAGCTGCTAATAGCAGCACTGTGTCAAGACAGTTCAGATTTTGCTGTGTCTTTAATTCTTATTGACAGCCATGATAAACATGTGTAAACATCCTTAAAATAAAATTTATCTTCATAACACTGAAGCATTTAGAAAAGGCGGACTTGTAATTTAAATACCTTCCTGTAGAATACATAAAAAAGTCCACTTTATGAGTTTTTTTTTTTGTTTGTGTTTTATAAAATCACTGTCACTGCATGTTTTATACTATTTATTTTTCCATTATTTTACCAGGAAGTCCCATAAGATAAAATCTTTTTCTTGGGGTACCTGGCCAAGTGGCACACCGGTGTATAAATACAAAACTTTATCTGTAGCTGTAACTATATTAACATTGAATGATATTTTTAAAGAAAAAGTCCCTGTTTTCCAGTGGATTCATGATGCAAGCATTCGTTGGGACTTTGAGAAATAATCCTAAGATTATCTTTAGTCCTATCTGATGAAAGCACACTATGCCAGTTACAGTCCCAGAGTTGATTGGAAACTTCCACTTATTTATTGCAATGCCTTGACAGAAAAAGCCTTTTAATGCCATGCATATCAAAAAAGGCCTGCCGTGTTACATCTACTAGTTTTTATGGCCATATTGTGTTCCCAAGATGCCACTTTTTTGCACCAGTGAACTTTGAAGGTTTCTTTCACTTCCGTTACCTTCCTGCTCACTATTCACTACTGTTGGTCTCCCAACTATCCTTATTTCTCACTCTTGATGTAAGTAACAAGATATAAAAAAAGCTGAGTTAATCATAATCGTTATCACCAATATAAATTTTCATATTAATTTTATTTTGTCTCTTCAATTTTTAAGCAACCTTAGAGAAACAGACCTCTGTGTCTCATGCTATATTAACTCAAGTGTCTTATTCAAGCAAAAATAAAAGACTCAAACTTATTCTTCAGTTGCATATATTTTATTGGGAGGCCAATCAAAGAGAGTTATTCATAAATATTGATTTTATTTTCCCCACAGAATAATTAAAGTGAAATCAAAGCAACATCTAACAGATTTTTAAGTTACTGCAATTAAAGACGGATATATTTGAAGGATTTTTACCACAAATTCTGGTAGTTGCCGTAGATGGCCTTAGTCAGAGCAAACACAGAAATACATATTTATAACGTATCATGTTGAAAGCTTCAGCATTGGACCTGGGACGGATAAATCTTTACTTTAATCATCTTCTGCTCAGGTTCTATTGGGACTTTACTATGCTGATGTTCATGGTCGGCAACCTGATCATCATCCCGGTTGGCATCACCTTCTTTAAAGATGAGACGACAACGCCCTGGATCATCTTCAACGTGGTCTCGGACACCTTCTTCCTCATGGACCTGGTGCTCAACTTCAGGACGGGCATCGTATTCGAAGATAACACCGAGATCATCCTGGATCCCAAGAAGATCAAGAAGAAGTACCTAAAGAGCTGGTTTATTGTGGACTTTGTTTCCTCCATACCTGTGGATTATATCTTCCTCATTGTGGAGAAGGGCATCGACTCGGAGGTGTACAAAACGGCCCGGGCATTGCGCATCGTTCGGTTCACAAAGATCCTCAGCCTGCTCCGCCTCCTCAGGCTGTCCAGACTCATCCGTTATATCCACCAGTGGGAGGAGGTACGCTAATATTCATGTTTTGTCCTTTCAGTACAGGAAAAGGAAGATGGCTTGGTACTGATCACCAGTTTGTAAACAGTCACTGACGAAAGCATCGAGGTTCTGTTTCACCTTATAATCTAACTGCAACAACATACAGATTTCAGCTAGAACAGTGCTTTATTTGTTTAAGTGTTATAATTAAAATTACAAAATAAGTTTTGTTTTTCAGTTGCAGGAGTAAACAACTTTGAAATTGAAACTTTTTTTTCCAAAAAAGTGGGAATAAACAAGCAAGTTCTGATTTTAGAGGTATGCCAAAATTCTACAAATCTTCTCTTGTATTTCTTTGTTACAGTTTTTAGAATGCTTTTTAACAAATGAATAATTCAACTAAATTACCTACAGGAACGAAAGGTTTTCACACCAAAATCCAAACAGAACCAGTGTCTTATCTTGTAGTCTTTTATCCCACGTGAGCAGGCAACGTCAGCATGTGCAGGATGTAGCAAAGTTTTCACATAATCAGACATTTTTCAACCGCCATCGCTCCACCACTTACACTTTACAGCACAGGCGCTCTTCGCTCTTACATCGGAAGCCGTGAGAAATGTTCAGTTTAATCAACATAATCATAATAAAGAGGTATTGGGGAGGTATTGGGGTTAGCGAATGCATTCTGACCGTGCTTTAACTAATGATGAAAAATTGGATTTCTCTGTAGTAGCTCAGTAATTGTGTTTTGCATATCTCGACTGTGCATGCGTTCATAATAGCTTTCCAACAGGTGGAAAATGAGGTTTTACAATGCGGTATCACAATAAACCCGGTTCCTGGATTATAGATCACTGTAACCCAGTTTACTGGTGCAGTTAATTAAAGCATGGTGTGTGCTTGTCGGTAAGAAAGTGAAAAGGCAGTGTCATGGAAATGTGAACAAACATTTCAGTGAAATCAACTGCGTTTTTTTTTTCTCTTAACACAGATTTTATCTTTACAGTTTTATGAGACATGACAGACAAACAAGGCATGAAAAGGAGCTGAAAGACTAACTGAACGAGAGACAAAACAAACAAACAAGCAGCCTAGATGCATCTAATAATGCCCAGAATTATTCATTCCCCTGTATTAGCTTGATCTAAAACAGATTTCAAAAATTGTTTAATTTCACTAACATGTTGGGTCTGAGTGGAAGTAATATTAATGTTTTGAAATAGTCCTATATTTAACCTATTTCCAGGACTTTCATGTTTCATCTCAGGAATATTGCCGAAATTAGAATTATTGTTATTTTAAGGGTAGGCTCTTAAAATAACAATCAGGAAGTCCAAAAAGTTTTAGTGAACATCCTTCAGCTGACCCAAAACCTTGCAGCAAGAGTTCTGATGAAAATTAAAAAAATATATGTATATATTTTTCCTACTTCTGCTTCTCTTCATTTATTCCCTGTTAAATCAAGTTGCTTTAGTTTCTCTTCAGTTCTTTCATTTGTTCTTATTTATTCAACATTTAGCATATTTGTATTTATTGTGAAACTTGTTCTTAATAATCAGTTAAACTGGATAAGTGGATGACAAACAGGAATGAGTCAGGCCTATAATAAAAGTCCAAGCAGATTAACAGCAAACCTATGAGATTCATTAACCTTCAACTCCTCTGTCT
Organism: Girardinus metallicus; assembly: GCA_903067095.1. Classification (NCBI taxonomy): domain Eukaryota; kingdom Metazoa; phylum Chordata; class Actinopteri; order Cyprinodontiformes; family Poeciliidae; genus Girardinus; species Girardinus metallicus. The sequence continues at coordinate 5,200 of CAEGAE010061597.1, read as the reverse complement.
TTGCTAACAATTTTTTTTGAGAAGTTATTTTATTTTGAATTAACACTGATTCAACCTTTGAGTTTTTTTTACATTCAGCTTAAAATAGCCACAAAAAAAAATTTGAAAAATGTTAAAGATATTTGAAAAGTCACAGAAAATCTTAAAATAATACAAGAAAGCAAAATGAAAAGAACTTAGGAATGACTCATCATTTTGCAGAGAAAATAAGATACATCAATGGACAGATGCAATATCATCCATCATATGCTCCATCCTGGCTGCACAAACAGCAGTTACTGCCTGGTTTGCCGGCCACATGTGCTTTTATTAATTCGCGCACAAACAGATCAGTCTGACAAGCCAAACATCTACCATCCACGTAGATGTGTGCTCTCGCTCTGAAGAAGCCGCTGCTTCTCTGATTACAGAGTGGTAATTTAAGTTCAGTGAGAGGCACAATTACCGATTCAAACACAGCAGCAAAAAATAATGGCTCTGGCCTGAACTACTTATTTCAGCCAAGCTCTGCTCTGCTCAGCTCGATCCAGACTTAGCGCCCCCCTCCCCCCCTTTGCTCAGCTTACTTCTCTGCAGGTGGGCTCTTGAGAAGATCACCTGGGTGTTGTAATAATTTCAATAACCTTTTCCAGATGAGGACTCAAAAAGAAGGCTTTGTTTTTTTTACATGGTTAGAAATTTGAACCAGCACTTAGGAAGTCATGAGCATCAGTGAGAACATAGGGGGTAATTTCCTGATGCAGGAACCACATGATGCTGCTGTTTTGCTTTCAGGTTAATGAGAGTCTGAGTCCACGGCCAGCAGTCACACAGTATGAAGGAATGAATTTTTTTTTATATACCTCCTTCCAGTTGTGGTCACGGTGATGTGACCCAGATTGTGGTGTGACAGTGACACATAGCTAGGCGCTGTTATGGTGTCAGGAGGTGTATTAGTCCTGGAGACTCGTTAAGCACATTGTGAATGGCGCCTAATCAAAGGGTGAGCTCCACATATTGTCCATCTTGCTTCTCCTTAACCAACCCAAGTCATCAAGTCAATGGACATTTTTCAAACACAGATGCTAAACAACGAAACAAAAGGGGGGAAAAGCACCGCCTTTGATGGTTTGGTGGTGAATTATGCAGTATTTATAAGTACAACAGATTAAAGAAGGGAAGAAGAACTTTGTTCATTGGAAATATCTGCAGAATCTAAAAGCGTTTCTTATTTAAGTCATTTATTCTGCTGATCTGGTAAAAGAAGCCCTCATTACTTTGGAGCCAAACTTACAATACACCTTACTCGGGCATGACTATATAAAAAAAAATCTTGTGCTTGAAATGATTTATTTCATTTTGTAGAAATCAATACCAATTCATACTAGATATTTAGTCACTCCTCCTATGAACTCCTCACATGTACTATGGTATAGTTCATGTAAATTGGTTGGTTTTCTGGTTCAGATCCAAATTTTTGTATAGGTTTGAGATCTGTTTTGGATCATTTATCCTGTTTGAATACTCAGTTGTAGAGATGGCCATTTTTTATATTACTTTTCATCATCATTAACAAATGTGTTTTATGATAAGAATTTAGATTTATATAGGAAACGATAAGTGTTTGAGACCTCAAAACTGGCAGCACCGTCAGAATTGTTGACTATTTTCTCTACTGTTTGTTATGGAAGAATCAATAAGTAACAATAAATTTGAAAATACAATTAAACCTAGTAGACGTGTGCAGTTTAGTGATAAATATCACACTTTTTTATATTATGGTCTCCTGAAGAAACCTACATAAAAATTGGCATGCCTTTTAAGATCAGTTTTTGTGTTTGTGAGAAACACCTAAAAAGTCTGGAAATAGTTTCCATAACATTTATTGTTACCATAATAAATGCCCCAAAGTATTTCAATAAAATTTAACTCCATATTGCTCATCCCTGCTCATGAACCGTGTTCACCTGTCAACCACTGAATTTTTAACTTGTCAAATAATTTAGTGGGAATCCTCTTTCTTTATTGATGCTGCACTGCACATCAATTTTGTGCAGTGCAGCAGTCCTACTTGCAGTGAAACAGACCCTCAGCATGATGCTACCACCACCACAGCCCTAGGTTTACAAGTGTCATATTGATGCCTACAAACAATCCTCATGACTTCACAATAAATAAGCTCAGCATTTTCAGCATTTGCAAATTTTAGATCTTCTGATTAACCCCTAACATGTGATAAGGCCCAGTGGCACTTTAAGAATTATCTTAAAGTCAATGGCTTGGGTCTAGGAAGTGCCCAGTTTGCTTTTGAACATCTTAAAAAATCCTTCTGGGGGCTGACAGTTTAGGTTGTTAGCTGAAGCCAAACATGCATCAAAAACTGGTTTCAGTTTTGATAAAGAAGGCTTGCATAAAATTTCTGGTAATTCCTAAATTTAACTCTACTGAAATTTTATGAACTATGTTTAAAAGTTGTTTCTCTTTCAGTAAACCAACCAGTTATAAATCGACTTCACCATTTCTATGTATTTATAAGTAAGGAAACCAGAATCATGCCAGTTAGCTGTTGATGGCAACACAAAGCACGTGGTTTTAGTGCAGGTTCCTGAGGGCCATTTGTTGAAAAACCAGTGGATTTTATGTATATATTTGAGCCCATGAGTATAATTTCCAGCCTATGTGGATATGAGTAAATTCACAATAAAATCAAACTTGTGCACTTATTTTTAGTAGTTACAGAGAATATGTTTTGTATTATTGTTCCTTCCTGGAAAAAAAAAAATGACTCAAGCGCATCATTAGCAGCTAAGATCATGCCTACGATAAGTCTGTGTAAATCTCTGAACGTCACAACATGCATATCGCAAGTGGAGTATAATATGATTTTTGGTATTAATGTTCCAGCGACCTCCCAGTTGCAGTCAGGAGGGCAACTCGAGGAATTACAGAATATCCCGACCTCGCTGCTCCCAAGCTGTAAAATTCCTGACAGTGCCTGATCGTTTACATCTCCAGACACTTTCGGCCTAGTTCACGTGTATCTCGCAAGAGATTAGCATGCTCTGGAATAAGAAGCTATCAGCTGGGCTCTCAGAGCCAGGGCTCTCAGGCACACATAAATATATAAACTTATAAAGCAGACATGCAGTGTCTGGCCTACTTCTCCTGCCTGTTGGACACTTCCCCTGTCCCTTTTGGGGAAATACACTTTTACTTATGATTTAGTGAAGCCTCCAGTTGGCCCAGTTAAATAAGGATTTCACACCATGTAATATTACCCCCCACCACACCTTCCCTTCGCACACAGTGGCAACCCGGCCTGGCTGACTGCCAAGGAGGCTGCAGTGATTAGTGTTTACCAGGCTGAGACCAGACTCTTACCTTAAGCAGAGAAACAACACCAGCAAATCACCCAGATGTTCATTTGATCAAAATTTCTTCCTTGAACCTTCACAACTTTTCACCTGCAACCTGGCTCTAAAACTGTTGTATTAGACCTTTGAATATACGTCTCCCCCCCCCGCTACTTCTGAAGCTACCCTCCCTATTCGCAGATGAGTGTGCCGTGTTAAATGTGACATGTAGAACTAAGTACTAGATACGCATTTGTTTCTTTAAACACATTCTTATAAGCCTATATCTAATTTCCTGCACCAATCCTGATTGATTTTTAGAAGGTGTGAATGTCTGGTAATGTGTAAAATCAACTTCGCACTAGAATTGGTACAACTGTATTGGAACACAATATTTTTATTAAGTGTCCAACGATTAATTGTTTGCTTTTATTTTTCTCTGTTATTACACATCTTTAAATGGATAATCCTTCACTGATGATGGATGAACAGATGGATGGAAGAAAGTAAAATAAAGGGAGAAAGAGAGAAAGAATGAATAAATACAGATATTTCTTCATGTTTATTCAGACATGTAAAATACCTCAATCAAACTTTTCTAGACATTGTTGGTACAGTTGTGCCATTGTTGGTGCATTGTTATAAACTCTGCTGTTATTTATAATTGTAACTTTGGTTGACTAAATCTATAAACAAGACACAATTCATAGATTTTGCATCTTATTTTTGTGTCAGCAGCTGGCCAGCCCATATTAGTTGAACTCAGGTGGTCTAAGTCATCAGCCATAATTTTTTGCATGTGATTTGTTTGACATGAAGAGTATTCAAAACTTTTCTATGAGCCAAAGACAATTCATTATTGTACCTCACCTTATATTTCACTTGTTTTCCCCAGAAAAAAAGAAAAAAAAAATCACCCTCACTGCTTTATAATAAGCTGCTGTCGCGAAAAGCTTCCCAGTTAATGAAGACCTAGCCTGTAGAGTAGATTGGTCAAATAAAAGCCGCATCTTCCAAAACAAAGCTTGAAAATCTGTTGCCGATGAATGTGTTAAACCATCCTGGACGGGCAGTGAAAACAGATCTGGCTGTGTTTGCCATTCGCCGAGCTGTGACTGTGCCTGTTTAAACAATGATTGTTAATTCAAATCACACGGATAGCGCCGCTTTATCACTCCCAACTCTCCGGTTGTGTAACCTCTCTTCCCGATCTCTGCTCCTTCTGACAGATCTTCCACATGACCTATGACCTGGCCAGTGCTGTGATGAGAATATTCAACCTGATCGGGATGATGCTGCTGCTGTGCCACTGGGACGGCTGCCTGCAGTTCCTCGTTCCCATGCTGCAGGACTTCCCGTCTGACTGCTGGGTGTCACTTAACAAGATGGTGGTGAGCAGTGCGCCTTGTTTCTATGGTGCTTCTTAATGAGTTTGTGCCGGAAATTGCAGACGACAAATGTTGGGCAACAAATCAGCGACAATCAAAACATGGAACACATTCTACGCTGGAACAAAGCGGAGAGTTAAATGCAGTCAAATTAGGAAAATGAGCTTCACCCAAAGAGGAGCTTTCACACACGTGTGTGCAGGACTGCTCTCGCTAAAAACATGGAGGAGAGGAGATGCTGAAGAAGAGCTTTTCTTGAAGCTGACTGTTTGGCCATGTCCCCACAAGGCTTTCCTTCAGAAGTACTACACAGAGATAGATAGATAAACATTTTAGTTACTTGACAAGCTATTAGCTAAAGCTGTAACTGACGAAAAACCTTATTAAGAACATTAATATGAGAGTTACAGTGGGGAGAACAAGTATTTGATACACTGTTGATTTTTCAGGTTTTCCCACTTGCAAAGCTTGTAGAAGACT
>CAEGAE010061593.1:0-41289 GCA_903067095.1 Girardinus metallicus | reverse complement strand
CCGTTCCATTTGGGAAGACAAAATCCATTGATGGAATAACCTGGTCATTCAGTATATTCAGGTAGTCAGCTGACCTCATTCTTTGGGCACACAGTGTTGCTAGATCCAATAGGAGGCTTGTACCAATTTGCTTAGTTAAATCCAGGTGGCGACTTTTATTTTGGCCAGGCAGTGTATTTCCATATTTCTATCTACTACGCTGCAGTAATTCAAATCTGCTGAACACTGACAACAATATCCTTTCTAGCTATCACCAGAGACCCAGTGAAGTTTATTTTCATAAAAGTAGCAGATGCTAAACTCAGATGAAATATCTCAACGTTTGAACTACTAATAATTTTGTTACATTCACCTTTTGAGCAAATTCTAACTATAGACAATGAAGACATTGTTGGGATATGCTTTCAACTAAAAATCCTCTCCAGGAAAGTAAATATTGACAAAAGAATGTGTTCCATTGTATGAGTTTATGTGAATCTAATAAACATGTGTGCCTTTTTATGGCTGGACTGAAGTCAAAACAAATCCAAACACAGTCAGCGTTAATATTTAGATCAATTTCTTTTTTCAATTGATCATTTTTGAGGCGCAACAGTTGTAATATCTCTGTCATGTTTTTTGCAGTTTTGGCATCAGTAAACTAATGTGGATCTGTTAAAGTGAAATGCACTTCAGGGGATTTAGCCAGGAGCAACATATCCTTTTCCCTTTGCAGTAACTCAGCTGAATCAACAGCTGGAGCCCTCAGCAGACTGTCTGCAGGATCATCAATTTATGCTACGGAAAAAGTATTTACATCTAACATGCATGCATCAAAGAGATCCAGCTACGTCCCATGATAATGTAGCATGGATGCTTTTCTTAGGTTAGGAAAACAAACCAAAAAACTGGACACAAGTGTGTGTACTTGTGACAGGGGCAAATAACTTGGCCGTTCATTGGAATGTGATCTCATGTTTTTGGCTTCTAGTTCATCACTGATCTAAGAGTTGTTCCTGCAAAATACATTATGTTTTTTTATTGACCTATGATAGCTTTTAAAAGTGCCCGACGTTTCAGAAATCTGTGTGAATAAGTACATAAAGTACGTGGCATACTAAATAATGTTAGCATGTTTGTACAGAAATAAGTCAATTTCTGGATTTTTCTCCAGGGTTTTAGATGGTGTGATATTGGGGATAAATACTTGCTTTCCTCACTCTTGTCTTTGTTTTCCATTAAAATGGTTTCACCACTTTCTGCTACTTTATGCATCACAGGCTCTAAAAATCTACATCTTATACCATGATCCTGTAGACTTTTTTGGTTTTTGTGATAACTGTAGTTTTATTGAAGTTTACGTCTTTGATTCGCCAATTTAAACTGACGTTTTCTGTCGCTTTATTTCTTTACAGTTCTCTGGGATAGGTGGAAGACGTGCTTGGATCTATATCTTTCCGTCACTGAGAATGCATGAACTCTGACCTGTCTGCTGCAGTACCAACAATAGATTGCTTTGCTCTGGACCTCCTTACGTGGAAAGGTTTGCGTACGCTAACTTAAGCACCAATGGTCACTTTGTCTAATTTGATACACAATGGCAACTTTAGGTTACTTACTACGATAGCAAGTAACCTGGCAAACCTGCAGTCATAAGCTCCATGTTCAAAAGGACCAACAATGTTTACAGCAACATGTTCAAATGAAATGGACCATCTGGAAATGTGATGGGTTATAATGGTGCAGGTGAAAAGGTAGCTGTTTATCGCATCACTAGCAGGTTGTGCATGCTGACAGAATTTCATGGACAAGCTCATCCATGTGTGGCCACCAGTGCAGTTCTTGTTCGGTGGGAACTATGCCTTGATGTCTGTTGGGTGCACAACCTTTTCTCACATAGATTTAGGAACTGTGAGCCTGTTTCCTCTAAATATCAGAGGTGACTCTGCTGCCAGGTCATGTCACATGAGGAAATAAGGAAGTCTTCTTCACCTTCGGCCAGCCTGGAAGAACAGCCAGGACAATCTTCACATCTGCTTTCTGCGATTAGATTCTATTTAGCTGTGTCAGTGGTGTGCAGGGAAACATATGACAGGCAGTCTGCCATGATGTTCTGACTTCCTGGACGGTACTCCATGTCTTATTGGAAGCACGTCGGTCTAACTGACCAACTAGCCTTTCTCATGCCAGATCTATTCATTTAAGCCTAGAAAGGAACAAAGAACAGTCATGTTCTTTGGTGCAGGAGCTTCAGTGACCTCAGTCAGGTGGTCTGGGCTAGGGTGCAGGTCCTCCTCTCAAATGATGTGTCCCGGGAACAGGATATTTTCATCTGACCGAATGAACTTTTGTTGGAATTGATCTGCAGACCAACATCCTTCAGGTGCTGGAGAACAGCTTGTAGGCGTTCATCATGTTCCCTTTTGGAATGTCCACACACTATAATGTCTCACAAGTAGTTCTGTACTCCTGTCAGATCTTTCAGGACTGTGTGCATCATACTCTGGAGGGCAGATGGCCCTGGCTGACGCCAGTCCAAATGGTGAACTGAAAGAGCCCTTTATGTGTTGTAAATGCTCTAAGGCTTCGACTATCAGGATGGAGAAGGAGCTGATGAAAAGTTGAGCTTAAATCAATTTGGCTAAAATGTGTAGCGCCAGCCAGTTCTGTGGACAAATATTCCATGTGAGGAAAAAGGATGACAGTTCATTATCACGCTTTTATGTTGTTCACGCATATCAAAGTCTCGAGCCTCCTTTACTTTCTCTTGCTCCCACTAAAGGACTCACCCATTCAGATGCATCCACTGGTTCAATGACGCCTGCTAAAAGTAGACGGCTTCATGAATGCTGAGTGGTACATACTGCAGTTTTTGGCGTACTGGTTGTAGGCGAACCTTTGAACACATCCAGCATGTATTCAAAGAGAGATGAGCAAATGACATTGAAGCAGAATCAGTGTTATTCACCATTAATGTTTGTTTTTCACCTGGAGATCCTTTTGAAAAAACCCTCTTTTTTTGTATATGGTTTTTCCATCAGCGCTTTGATCAATCCAGCCCCAACAAAGTTGATCCATCTTTCACTATGACCGTGGCACTTTTTTCATAATTTGCAACTCTCACTGTAGCCTGAAGGCATCCAACCACAGGCAAGCCACCTTCTGTATGAATTACCAGTTTAACTTTAGGTTCAGGAAGAGCACAGGGTGCAAAATGTTCTTTCTGGCAGTATAAATACTGAAACCCCAGTATGATGGGGATGATGGGAGTTACAATTAACTCCCATCATCTGAGAGTTTCCCTGGGTGTTTCAGAGTCCACTTTATCACGCGCTGCAGCCAACACTTTATGATCATCAACACATAAAACTGCTAACTCAGGAACAACTACTAATTCCCCCAGTGCAGCAACAGCTGATTTACAAACTCTGGTGAGGTGTCATTTATTATTGCATTTATCACATTTCACTTTTGCCACAGGACAATTTTTGTCATTGTCTGGGAGTTTGTCAGGTCAACATCTGAAGCGATGATGTTGTTGCTCTTTATTGTTTGCTTTGTTATGCAAAGTCTGAGCAGTAGGTCCATGGGCCTTAGCTGGTCGTCCTCACCTTTTTCCTCAAGCACATACTTCTCACCTCCACAGCTTGCACTGGACAGCTCTAGACTGCAGGTGTAGCACACAGTCCACAGCAGCCTCCACCTGAGATTCAATAGTAACAGCTTTGTCCAAAATAAGAAACCCCACCAGTAGTAATTTATCTTTTACAGCCCTGAGATGATCGTTGGAAATTAGCTGATCCTGGATCATTTCACTCTCCATTACGCCAAAACCACATGGCGCAACTGGATCACAGGTTCCTCAGCATGCAGAACTTGCTGTCTGAATGTGTGTCTTTGGGGACAAAGTGGGTTTCAAGTCTATATAAGTTCTGTCTATATGGAAGACTGTAGGCAATGGTCTGAGCTTAGGAGCTTTATTTACAGCTTTAACAACATCTTACATCTATCTGAAGGCTCCCACATACTCTGGTGTGCTGTGTGTACGCTGTAACCGGGCAAATTCTGCACGCCCTGTCCAGGCACCATTGAGATTTCACACTCAAGCATACCAATTGTCTACATTTCTCGTAACAGATTCCTTCATTTCCCACAATCCGAATAGATACTAGCAAGTTTAACGAGCTAGTTGGGCCCCTTGCCCACTTTCTTCCACACCAGGTATTTTTTTCGTGGAGTACAGTACGTCTGAGTACATGAAAGCCTTTTGTCTGATTATCTTTCACTTCTTCTTCTCTCTGGTTACATTATGGCACAGCGCCCCCTCTGGACTGTAAGAGTAATAGCATTAACTCAAACACAACATTCACTTTCATTATACATTTGCTTGTAAGCGCAACAGGCTGTACATAAATTATGAACCCCAGGCATTCAAAAAGGTAACGGTAGATATCACGATGTTTCTAGACCACCACAGCAATCTCATCCCAAAGTAACAGTCTGAAAAACACTCATCGCATTGTGACATGCCCTGTTATGTGAATTTGCCAGGAAGCTTATAGAGCGAAATCAATTTACACACACAAGCAATCACCAATTAAATAAATATCCCACCTCTTGGTATGTTATTTCAGATGTTTGGGGATTAAATGTTTTACTTTAAAGACTCTCAGAGTTACTAGGGCCATTATTTTTGTCTTGACAATCTTTCAAAGTCCCACAGCCTACCTGATGAAAGACAGGGTGCTGTGCAGCACAGAGAAACGCTTATCACTTTATTGTTTTAGTTTGATTAGCTTCACTGGGACTGCTTAATTCTGCTGAAAGTGATTTATTAACTTGTAAACCAGAGGTCATGTGAAACAGTTTGCATCCTGCCACTTTGTACTTTCTTCCTCATTTATCTATAGTTACTTAAAATGGTTTAATGTCGGAGTCATGGAATAAAATAAATATTTCAAACTTGTACGCATGTAAATATTTAATGTTATTGTTGAACCAAGCAGGCAAAGATTGACTCTCCTGACAGGATTTGATTAATCTCAGTCAATATTATACTGTGATAGATGGCTTCTCTGATCTGCTGTACCGGTTGTTGGAGATGCATGTTGGGTCTCCCTGTGAATATCAAACCCCTTAGGCAGTTGGAAATTATCTAACGCACACAGACATGAGCATGCATATAATAAATCTTAATCCAAAGCATTGTTTCAATGCAGAATATGATTTGCGAACACAAGGTTTCCCTTTGAGATCAAAAGTCTAGTCGTTGCTAAGAGAGCATGACAAAGAAAACGAAACACGTCACCCGGTCTCATGCTCCTTGTGAGCGATGTGTCAGTGCTGCTTTAAATTGTTGGACTGTTGGGTTTTTTTTCTCATTTGTTGGCTAATGTGGCTCAATCACTGTTATTGGTCTCCATGGCCCCGGCTGTCACTTGTTGAGCTTTTTTAAATTATACCCATCCTACCAAATGCCTTGGGGTTTTTTTCTATTTGTTGTTGTATCGCAGTTAAAATCTGGATGGATGTTTGTCTAGTAGCACTCTGTCTCAGATAGCTGTATGAGTTTCAAGTAATAGGACAAATTTAAAAGTCATTTCTATTCAAATATAAATTGAGGAATTTTACCAAAACGTTGAGACAAATAAAACAGACTCATTTCTCTATTTTAATTCAGTTTAGAGCTATCCAATAAATCTTTGGATGCATGACAAGTCTTCTTGTTAAGAATAGCTCAAATGTTTGTCAGTCGCAAACTCCTATGTCATGATAACATAATTTGCACAGATGTTCTTTATAAGTGATGAAGCTGATAAATCAAGGAAGTTCTACCTCTTCTAATGTTAAAATAGTCTGGTTTCATTGCTGCACTCCTACACAAATTGTTGCACCATTGTTTCTACTAGATTTGGGTATTTTTTGACTCCTGCATTAATTTCTGAAATTTTATCCAGCAGCAAGAATAGATTCCAAATATTTTTACAGATGTTAGTTGAATAAAATCAAATGCTTGAGTTCCAAAACTATGCATGTACTCCACTTGTTCTCAGCAAGTGTGACTCACATGTTTCGAAATTCTCCACTGCACAATAGCTGGGTGTAAGAGTAAAAATTCCCCTCATCTTTCACTGCCAGATGACTTCATATTTTGCATTGACAGAGATTAATGTTTCAAAAATGACAATTTTAGCTCTATTATTTCCACTGAATGATGTAATATGCTGTAAAAAAAAAAACATTTTGCCCATTGCAGATTTCTTTCATTCCTTCATAAGCTTTATTCTTTGAGGCACAAAGACTGAATAAAACAATTAACTTTCATCCCCAGATGGTCATTTTAGGAGGATGTTGGGACATGTCACAATCAGACCCGGCTTAGGAGGAATTTAGCTTGGAGTCACATGTAACTTAGACATGAATAGAATCCATATGATTTTTATTTATATGCACAGTTTCACTGTCATATGGAGCTCTTATTGCAATAAGGGTGCAATCAATTTTACTGATCACATTTGGAAAACCAGATGTTACTGCAAGCTGCCTTTTATTGTTGGCCTGCTCTTCCAAAGTGTAGTGCAATTTCATGAATCGACTGATCTTGTTAACAATGCCATCCAGGATGGCAGGTGTTACTGTGCTCACCTCCCCATAGGTGTGATATCTCAGACCTATGGATGACTTCACAGAATTATGTTGTTCGTTAAAGTGGCTTCAGGCAAAGAGTTGAAAAATTCAAACGCATACCTGTCTGCTAACTTGAGCTGGTAATAGTATCCCCAGAGTGGCTAACACCGGGACAGGGACAGCGTGGTTTTGGTGGGTTGATCTCTCCAACACTGGATCCAGTTCTGCATAGATCTAGGAGCAATGCTATAGGGCAGTAGTCTCAACTTTCCACCCTTAATGGCAAGAGTCCTGCAACTTTTAGATGTGTGTGCTGTTCTACATGCTTGAATTACATGGTGAAATGCCTCACTAGCATATCCTACAGAGCTCTGCTGATGAGTCAACGTTAGAGCCAAGAGTGTTGAAGCAGAGAGGCAGCTAAATGTTTCAGGTCTTTCCGGACGACAGCCATAGGGAGTCTAAATCTGCTTACAACCAGTCATCCTCACGGGCCAGAAGGTCTTGGTGATCCCTGAAAAAGTGTTTCATCCTGATTCTCCCATTTACAACGTCATCTAGTAGCACCAATTCATGCATCTCGCAGCACTACGCTCAACGGTATTTAGATGTTTGCAGCAATCACTGTGAATGCTTTGCATCTTGTAACAATTTATGAGCTAATCTCTAGTACATCTCATCCTGGTAATTATCGGGGAGAGGAAAACGTTTAAATACTGTGTGGATTTTGAGGCTGCCTTATGCATCTCTATAGTTACAACTCATTAGCGCAAGCATACATCACACTGCGTTTTAAATGCATATGCTTATGATAAAGTCTATATATGAAGTTTGATGTTGAATGTAAATAAAAGGTCATGATGCAGTGTGGCTTCAATTCCTCACCTCACCATCAGTGTCACCATTTTACTCTGTATTCAAAACAAATGTACAGTACCAAACAAGTGCATGATATATATGGTATTGACTTAAGCAACCAGATATTTTCCTGTGCAGTTTGGGTTTCATAGATCACAACCTCTACATAGATTGTGACATACACCTGTTTCAGGCCTGATTTCATGTGTATACGAACTTTATGATTGAATCTTAGAATTTTATCTAGGAAATAAGTTATTCACAAAGCACCTTATGCCTTAAGAGAGCTACTAAAGTGAAAAAATGTTAGGCCAGTGGTGCCCAAAGTTGGCATCCTGCATGTTTTAGTTCTCTCCCTGGTTTAACGCACGTGGATCCAATGATGGCTCATTAGAAGGCCTAAGAAGAACATTGACATGCTGAAAAGGTGGTTACTACCACCAGGGAAAGAACAAAAACATGCAGGATGCCGGCCCTCGAGGATCGACTTAGGGCATCTCTGTGTTAGGCGTAGTGAGGAGGACTTTCAGTGATCTTAGAGAGGCTTGAGCAGGAATCATGACAGAAGGACCATCATCTTTTTTCACCTTCCTCGTCTCTGCATTCTGGTTCCCAACAACACTGAAGCACTGAAGATACTCCAGGCTGATTAGTCTCATCTGGCCCTCGTCCTTATAACCATTTCTCCAAATTATAAGTCAGTCAGCTTCATTGCTCCCTTGTCAAATCTTTCAGTACTGTGTGTTTGTGCGTCGGTGTGAATCCTTGATTATGTTTCCATGTTTGTGTTTTGAAAGACTTGCATCCTGTCCAGAGTGTCTCCTTCCTCTCATTTGTTAGCTGCAGAGGGGCTGCAATAGTCATACAACAGGATGAAGCACATGTGAAAAATTAATGCATCTATTTAATGAGTTGCAGTCCTTAGCTATGGTTATTTTCTGTGGATATTGCTGTGTCTGTTTTATTTTGAAAACCCTTTCCTTGAGCTGTACATCATATTTAATAGATGTTTCCTGTTTCTTAATTTCTTTATCACCCTTTGGTTTAAATCGAGAATAATTTTCCTGTTAGGTTGTGCCCTGTTTCTGGTCTGCACTCTTTCTGGCTCCTGTGTCTTTGCTTCCCTGGGGACTCATCAGCCATTTCCTTGTATTTCTTCAGTTTAACCTCATTTACCTCAGCATGTTCCCCTAACAGCTGACATTCATTCTGCTAATTAGACCCTTCTGCGTCCTAGTAATCACACTCCGCGGTATTTAATTCTCTCAGTTTCTGTCACTTTCTGGTTTCTGTGTGTTTTCCCTGCGTTCATTAAGTTTTCCTGTTTTCTCGGGAACCCACAACGTAACCATGTGCTTCCCTTTGTTCTGGTGTCATTCGAGACATCAACAAACCACAAAAATGACATAGGTTTGCCATTTGGCTGGTATTTTATAAGATACTTTCGGGGCTAAATTGTTGCTATGAAAGAATGTTATAGATTTCAAAGTTAAAATAAGTAAAGATGAGTTACAGCGTTCAGTATTTTTGGTTGCACATTCACCACCAATTTTACAAAATCTTATTAATGTTCAGCTGCCCTGACAGGATTTAACACTGAAGGAATATTTGATTAGTACTCAATGTACTGATCATTCAGTAATTTGGAGACAACCGTTTCCTGTGTTCTCCAAATAACAATGCAAAGTCATAGGATGGCAAGTAAAAGATCCAAAATTTGTCAAAAACCTTGTGGAAGGAGGTTTTTGTTCTGGTCTGACAAAAGCATCTTAAAATGCATGCCCGAACTGAATTAGATGCAGTTCTTTAACTCTTCGGAGCAAATGCAGAAGCTTGGCTTCTCTGCAAAGGGAGCACTGAATATTTAACTAGAACAGCCTGCTGTACTGTAACTGTTTGGCAGGAACACAGAAATTTAACATTTTGTCTTGATTTTGTTGGGTATATATGACAATTTGCATGGAGGGCTAAATGTATGGACTGAGAAATCAAATGAGGTTACTGTCAGAATCCCAGCCTGTTTGTTTGTTGTGTTTTTTGCTGTTTATTTATCCTTGGTTACAGTTACGTTTTATGTTTTCTGCTCCCCTGTGCCATAACTCTCTTCTTCTTCCTGATTTTTATTGGCAGTTGGCAAAATCATCAGGTAGATCTATCTATCTATCTATCTATCTATCTATCTATCTATCTATCTATCTATCTATCTATCTAATTGCACTAGCTCTGCCATATGTTTCTTTCTTTCTTAGCCTGCTTTTGCTTTCCCCTCACAGCTGCATCTTGTTTCCTAATTAGCATCAGTTCATTATTTCGGTAATTAACCTCTTTATTTAACCACTTCTCTGGATTCTTTTGGTACCTTGTTTAGTGCCCAGGCCATAATTATCAAAAGCTGTGTGTGGCACTGAACATCGAAAGACATTATAGCAACAGTAAAACACGGTTGGCTAGCTCTTTGATCAGTAGTTAATATTTCAGATTAAACTAGTTGAATGAAACTTAGAAGAACAACATGGGGAAAAAAAAGTTTAACCTTCAGGTAGTAGGGGTTCTTTGGAGGTTCTTAGATTATTTTTTTTTGTAAGGTTTCATAGCAAAAATAGCATGAAAACATACAAGATGGAACAAAACATGTTCTATCTTGTATGTTTTACATAAAAAATACACATAAACACATGATTTTGACATTGTAATGATCACCCCAAAAAAGACGTTTTACTTTTTGTCAGAGATCTTGCTCAGCCGCGGCTTTTCATGTTGTGGGAGATTGTGACCCTGTTAAGGGAACTTAACTCGCATGCAAATTTTCGATCCAAAAGCATTCCAAGACTTGGAATAGGGTTCAATCTCTAAGTTTTGGATATAAAAAAAACTCAAGAAAAGTCAACATCTTGATTTGAAATAGAGATGTTACAACACTGGATTTTACAGCCTGTCAGTTTTGACCCAAAACTTAAAGGTGTGTGCTATAAACCTACGGGTAAAGTGGAATTGCATTTTTATGATTGCTATGAGTCCAACAAAACATCAAAATCAACAAATTAATGGCTTCACCAGTGAAAGATTGAGGTTTTTAGAATAGCTGAGCCAGAATTGAGAACTCAATCTGACAGTAAATCACAGCGATCAGCTAAGGAGAGGTGTGGACCAGAGGTGCATCCAAACTTTATGCATTTTTGACCGATTCTGATGGGTGAAATTGCAATTCTAAGGTCAAGATATGGAATACTGATAGATAGAGCCCTACTCAACACTACTAAGTGCTAAAATTCACTCAATTGGTGTTCAGTAATCTGTTAGCTTGAAAATATACTCCGTTTTAGAGCTGAAAACTACAGAATTTATGTAACATTTAAAGGTGGAAAAAGTTCAGAAATGACTTATCTTTGTCTCACTTCTTTATGTTCTGAAAACCTGTAGTCCTAACAAGGGCTTGTAAACTCTTTATGTTCACTGGACATCTTGAAAGGAGAAAAGGGATTTGAATTGGAATGCATCTGATTGAATGGAATGCATAACTCAGTTTTGCCAACTTGAATTGCATGAAGTGAAAAGAAAAAATATGCTTTTGCACAGAGCACATGTATAACCTAGCATTGTGGAACATTAAATGGTTCAACATGAGGAAGAGGCGAATGAGGGTAAGAAATCCCACAGCCGATACAGAAGGTTTAATCTGTTGTAGGAGACAAACCAGAGACGGATAATACCTTAGACAATTTTGGAAAGGACAAAGATCAGCTGTAACCAAGGCAGCCACAAGGCACATTAAACAGCAGCAGTTTATTTGATACGATACGAAGAGCAGTTTTTGTGCTGGCAGCTGGATAGCAATGACTGCTTGGAGAAAGGAAAGAAAAGCTCTCAGTAGTTGTTTGCCAAGGTCAAAGATTTTAATAACCTGTGGTTTAATGTTTAAACCTGGAAGGGGAGAGTTCAGTTTTATGGATGGATATTCATTTTAGAAAACCTGGAACCTCGAGTGTCCAGGACCCCTTTCACAAAGCATCAACAGCAACGTCCAAAAGAAAGGAGCTGAAAATGATTTCCTAGATGCCAGAATCACTGGTGGAAAGAACGCCTTGCACTGGTTAAAAAGGAAGAAAACGGTCAGCATATACTTTGTTTTACCTGCCAGTTTCACTCATGTGGACGATAGAGAAGTCAACTCAACGTGGCTTGAAGAGATATTTATAAGTAAAGTGAAATACCAGGTACTCTTGTTTCCTGATGAGATATATCACGGAGAATGTATTTGGAATTTAACCATCATTTAGTTTACTGAAAGGCGCTCTGTTTTTGATTCAAGCCGTTGATTATTTCAGAGTTAACTGTTTTCCTGAGCAATTATCCAGATATGTTCTTTTCCTTCATGCTGCGAGTGTTTTTGTTGTGTTTTTTTTTTAGTTTATTTCATGACATGCCAGAGTTTTTGTTTTATGTACAATTTGCCTGTCAGACTTTATTTGCTCAGCAAAGCTTTGCCAGCAAGTGAGTCAGTGGTGTTCCTCCAGTAACTCTGGGACAACCTACTCATTGATTTACTAACACCCTGGTGCATATGCACACAAAGTCTCTGCATTCCTCTTTCAAAATATAGACTGTTCAGGAAGATCACGCAAGGTTTCAAGGGCGCCATACCGTTTACTAAGACTTATTAAGATGTAAGATAAAGATTTAGCATGCCTATCAGAACACTGACATTCATTATGCTACAGGAATGTATTTTAAAAAGCTACAGATTATTGAAATATTTGTAAAAAAAAAAAAAAATGATTAGAACCTTAATGACAATCAATACTCTAAAAACGAATAATCCAGATAATAGTAGTCATGCATTTCGTGAAAGAATATATGACGCCCATTCATTCACATGAAAGCTGTGAAGTTAATTTATGTAACACCAACTAAGGCTGTTTACAGGACCAAAAGGTTTATTAATGTCCAATTATGTGTCCAAATTCAAGTCAAATCAATCCATCACAATAAAAAACCATTACGTAGATTTGAAGGTGGTAATGGTCCAATTCAGTTCAGTCCAAAAGTAGACTACAAGGTTCTTGGTGGCAATGATTGTAAATAATGCATAATGAAGAGTAGCCTTGTTCATAAGCTGAGCTAGTTGGTAAGTTTTCTAACCTACAGTAGAATAACAACAGGAATAATTTAGGGGAAAAAAGTTTTATCAAAACACAAAGAGCGTCAACATACCACAGGTTACTCACTGCTCTGTGTTTGGGTTAATAATTTGACTAAATAATCTTTTGTTTTTCAGACTATATGTATAACTTAGTCAGTAACTTTAAATTCAATTCAAAAATACTTTATGTATACCAGAGTAACATGTCATGGATGACAAACTCTGCAAAAACATTTGAATAACAAGAAGCTCCTATCGTCCGCCTCTTTGCTCATGTAGATCATCATTTGTCGACTAGCTGCGGCTTTTAACAGCAAAGACAACTAAAAAGAGCACATGCAGAATATAAATAAAATATGAAGAGATCACAGAGGCATTAGATTCCTACATTAAAGAGGAGAGAAACAAGCAAAGCATCAGAATGAAGGAAGATCCAAAAGGGGAGGAGTATTCAGCTGGTCCTAATCTGTTGCAAGGTGGTGACTTTGCTTTCCCAGTAAGCCATGCATGCACACAACCTTTGAGGATAGCCAGACACAAACTCAGACCAGCAGTACCCCAGGCCACCCAGTGTTCCCATGATAAGATAGAAGAGAACAAGAGTTACTGAAGCTTTCTACGAGTGGAGCCCTAAATGCTGATGATTTGGAAGCTCAGATGCCATTAATACTCTTTATTTCTTCAGGGTCACAATAAGCAATTGACACAATCGCATTCATTCTCAATTCATATGTAATTTTGGAAATGACAGGCTAAATATTTACTCTAAACATGTATGAAGTATTTTTTTAATCAATTTAGAGCATTTCTGGGTATGACAGTCTATTAACTGAGCTTGCCTGGTATAAAAACTTGATTAACGTCTGAAATGATAACGTCATGATCTCCGGGACTTTGGTTTTATGCTTTGCTTTATTTTCTAGTTTTACCTTTTTCTACATTAACTTTATTCCTTAGTTTTAGTATCCATTGTATTTTCGTTCTGTGTTTTAGTATTTTATATGTACATATTTTGTGCTCCAAGTTTCTATCTTTAGCTAAGGTTAGTCTCTGTATTCTTAGTTTCTGCTTTATTTTGAAAAACTGTAGTTCCTTGAGGTCTTACTTAATGTTTTCCTGTTATTTCTGTGTCTTTTGGTTGATGATTTCATATGATGGGTTGTTTTTTTTATGGTTTGCATACTTTCCTGTTTAATGTGTTATTTCTTTTCCTTTCCCTGCCTACTCCATCAGCCTTTTCCTCCATTTAGCTTCATTTATTTGCCTTCCTCCTACCTGCACCTGTTGCTAATTAACAATCCGTTCCTCGTTCTGGTAATCAAGCTCCCCTGTAATAATGTTAGATCCTCCATCTCTCTGCCAGTTTATGCTCCTTCCTGACATGCCTCTGTTTTCGGATTTTCCATGGACTCTAGCGTTTTCATTTTCTATATTAGTTCACACTTTTTATGTCTATTTATCTGCCTCCTCTCTACGTTTAAATCCTCCACTTCACCGATATTTGACATAATAGTTGCGTCACTTTCTGAAACAACTGATAACAAAATGGAGATTCTGACTGACCTAAAACATTTCTCATGCTTAACGTTGTAACTTTGAAATCTTGGATGCTAAAAAAAATAACCTTTGGGGGCTTCTTGAAACAATGTTAATTCTAGGCAACCGATATAAAAGTAATAAATACGAGCAAGAAGCCAAAAAATACATGGAGTTCATAAGTTATTATTGTTTGAAGGTCCAGATATGTGAGAAAATTATCCTTGTTTTGTTGAACTGAATGCATGAGTGAAGCATAAAGAAGCACGGTTAGTTTTTATTATGGACATGGTGATCTACAATTTATGTAATTCAAATATATCACATTTAAAATGGCAACAAATTGATTTAAAGTAGTCTAGTATTAAAATATGAATTTAGTTTGTTCTTCATGTGTACATTAAGAAATTTCTTATCCTTATTTTAATGCCTATTACAAACATTTTTCACATGATGCATCTGTTTTATGTTTTCACACCTTCATGGTCATTTTCTGACATAAAAAAACGACAGAAAATTAACATTGAGGCAATTGATTTTGCAGCATTCATTTTCCAGATATTTGTGTGTCTCTTTTAGTTCAAGTTGTTGCTTCACTTTATTTACTGTTGACCTTTATGTTGCCATTGGTGTGTAAAGCAAACCTGCCATGCCAGAACCATATCTCAACTTACTGTAAGGAATACACAACAATTTAGATGATTTCACACCGTGATGGTACACAAATATAAAGTCTAAATCAAATATATGAAAGCACATTAATTTTCAGGAGGGAAAACATTCAGTTATGAGGGGAGCTTCACATGCTTGATGGTACACAACATAGTTCTTGAACATAGCATAAATTCTGCAAAGCAACAGGAGAACATGGGTCATAATTAACAACAGGGCTGCATGTTTCACAATCTTCAACTCAGCAAACTGGAATTATCGCAGAACGGGAAGGGTGGAATGAAATGTGTGGCATTTTGAGAATTAAGCCAAGCGATAAGACATTAAACCTTCTTTAGACTTGATTCATCCACGTATGTTTCTGGCTTTAAGTATATTTGTTCTGCTGTTTGGACTGGTCCATCACTACAAGGTGCTGCTTTTATTTCTCCACTACATCATGCTAACACTCCAATCCTTTAACAATGTGTGTAAAACTTGACTCCCTTGATATACTACAGTGCTTACACCAACCAGCAAGACATTTGATATGACCATCTGCCGTGCAAAGAGTTTGTCCCCCTCGTGGTGCCAAAACATCTCTGAGCGAGTCAGGACATGAACAAAGAACATCTGGAGGTGTCCAGAGAGGTTTGACTTTGGCAGGACATTTCACTGTTTCTAGTGTTTGGGTCTTTAAGGGCTGAGATTATTCTCTCAACTTAGCACAACCTTTTCACATTTTGCCATGCTACAACCACAAACTTAAATGTGCTTTATCAGGATTTTAAATGTTATTTTAAATGGATTTGGTTTTAATTGACACTACATCAAGCTAGAATTTCAAAACGAAAAGAAAACGATACTTGGCTTTTTATGTTTTTGCTTTTTTTTTTCGTATTCAGCCCCCTGAATCCATCATCATTCCCTATAATCCAAGTGTATTGGATTACGTCTACCGACAAATCTATTTTATCTAGAATAATTCAAGCCCAGTCCGATTTGATCGAGAGAGCATCTGGGAACCTCGGTTTTGAAGTCTTATCACAGATTTTCAGACCTGCCTCAAATCTTTTGCAGGTTTTGATGTTGTTCATGTTCTGTTTAACTGTGACCGCCTCTCCTTTCCCTGGTGAAGAAAAGCATCACCAGAGCATGTTGCTGCCACCGTCATGTTTCACTGAGGATGTTGTTAATTTTCGATTGATTACACTTATTTACACAAAAGCCAAATGCTTAAAGTTGGTCTCATCTCAGCAGATCATCTTCTTCTGTGGTTTGTGGTAAACAAGACTTTTTTACTTGACTTACTTAAAAAAATTCAATAACTTTTTCCTCTTTTGGAAAAATGAAGTCCAGATTTGTGGTCATCAAATTCTCTCACTATGCACAATGGATCTCTGCTGCTCATTCGCTGTGACCTTTGACCTCTTCTTGCCTGGTCTATCAGTTCAGACTTACAGCCATGACTTAGTTGGTTTGTCGTTGTTTCATTCTCTTTCCACTTTTGGATTATGGATTGAACACAACAAACTTCTACATTTTACAAAATGTGGAAGATTGATTTTTAATGTGAATCTGCTTTGAGCTTCTCCTCGGTTTTCTCCCTGATCTATCTCTTGAGTTCCTTGATCAATTGTTTGTTCACTAATATTTTCTAAAACTATATTCATACAGCAGAGGTTAATCCGACCCATATCCAACTTTGGCAGAATATATGAACTTCTGAATGGCACCAGTTCAATCATTTTTTCCCCTCAAAAAAATTGATTTGTGTTACTTCTGCATTTGGTACAAAATCGAATACATATCCAATTTAAAACGTACCCTGAACTGTCGCATTTTATCCAACTTTTGTCATTGATATGAGGCGTACATTGTAATTCTGCACCAGAAGAAGGCAGAGGGGTAAATGATTATAGAAAAATATAATTATGAACTTATGAAAAAAGTTTGTGTTACTGAAGCACATCACAGTCACATCACAATTTTCTTTTCAGTAGCTTCCTTCGTTTTATGATCTGCTGACAATACTGTCAGCTCCATTGCTGAAAATAAAAGATCCATAGATGGTGGCATCCATTCTTACGTTTGTTTTTGGATTTTTTCAGAAGTTCTTTGCAATTATGCCTTTTACAATACATCGGTATTTGCAAAACACAATTGTACCCATCAAGATGATGTAAACAGAAACAAAACAAAAACCTGAACACAGAGAGAAATGCAAGGGGGCTTCAGGTGGTACCAAAGCATTCAGTGCTGTATATGTCTCAATAGTTGGAAATGCCTTTTTTCAAATCAGTCTTTAATTGTCCGAATATAATACTTGACCTCATTGTAAAAGTAGCAAAACTTGGCTTCCTTTCGGAGTATTTGCTACAATGAATGTGATATTTTGCCAATATTGGTATGAGATTTATAAGGTACTCAGAATTATGTATGTGTTTTCCATAGAAGCCAAGCAATACATTCTTCCACAAAGCACAAAGTGTGCTTCAATTTTATCGTGAAAGGGTTATATAGTTTCTGCCAAAACAAATTAACAAATGGACAATACCAAAACAGGTGGAGAACCGTTTCAGGCCAGGTATCACAAAAATTATAGTTAATATTAAATTCTTTCTTGAATCTGGATTTATACATCTTAACTGGATAGATTTTATGGATAAATTTGTAGGATATTTTTCTTTCTTAAATCCTGTTAGAAATCAAATATCTGTTCGGTGGAAGCCAGGCCCTTTCCCATGATATCCCATCAATAAAACCTGTTGTTCCGATGCGTAACAACAGCTGTTCTTGTCGTAATGTCCTTCTGAAAAAGGACTCGTATAAGTTTACTCATCAGATAATCAAATTTTCCAAATAATTGTATCTGCTGGGAATGGATAGGTAAGAGAATCAATCCTCTTATTTCCTTTAAAAAGCGTACATACACCAAGAAATTGCTCACAGGTGAGCAGCAGGAAATAGGGATTTGTGTTTGTCTAAGATTTCTCTGTTGTTGCAACTTATGTAGATGTGAGGAGAGAAATTGTTTGTATATAAGGCAAACAATTTTTAGGCCGATATTTTTAGAGGGACTGAGAAAAAGGTCAGTCCCACCAAGCTTGGACGTTGGAGAGGAATAACATTCCAAACTGGGTTTTTGGAAATGTGTTTTATCTAATTGATTTTATCAGTACAAGTGGTAAAGACCGCCATTCTCATAAACGTTCACAGCAGGTTTCTCCAGACAGTGTGTTCTGTTTTTCCATACAACTTAACGAGCATTTCATCAATTATTTTTAATGTGTCATTGATGAGGTGTAGAGGCAAACCTGCAGATATGCCTTCTGCCTTAGCAAATTAAATCCTTTCTTTCATAGATAAATCTCGTAGGAGCCATTGGTTTAATGTATTTTGGGTTTTGCGCATGACTGCACATCTGATTTTGACCTTTTGTTAGCAAAACGCTTAGATAACATACTTCCTCCATTACAGGAATATTACATATATCTGATTTTGTACAGTTTTTAACAGCCATAAGCTCACATTTGTTAATATTGAGGGATAAACCAGATGACCTCGAGAACTCTTTACAAATAAAGTGCTCAGTTTTCTAGTTGTGTCAAAATTAGCTAATTACCAAGAAGATTGATGCCTTCTACAGCTCTGTTTTTAACATGACATGCCATAAGTTGTGCCACTATCAAGAAGAGGTCTGGAGAAGCAGGGAAGCTCTGTTTTATTCCCATGGAGAGATTAAATCTGGCAGTAGCATCCATTATTACTTCTGTAAACACTGCGCTCCTGTGTGACCTCAACGTTCTTCTTCAGTGGGACTTTTTGGGGTCGTAAACCGTTTGCACAGAAGCCCGACTGCGTTCAAGTCGTTCAGTAGCACGAACAACCTCACTAGAAAGCAAAAACTCAGACTGGAGCATGAAAACCTGTGGCTGTGTGAACATTGCCTAACAAATCTCTGAGAGCTTTCGCAGAACAGCCCATCTGGATTTATACTGCGATTAAATAACACACAGCTGTTCTCTATCCACTAATTATATGACTTTTGAAGGTAATTGGTTAAAAAGGGTTAAAAAAAAAAAAAAAAGTGAAGAAAGAAAGGAACTTCGAACTCGGAAAGTGGCGGCTCACTACTGTAGCCTTCGGATTAACAGCCAGACTAATCCGGTTTGAACTGGTTTTTCTTTTCGTGCAGTTTTATTGTTGCATTACTGCCCCCTTGTGGTCAAGAGAGGTATCGGTGTGCTAATTCACTTAACTAAATTTTAGTTAAGTGAATAATTTTATTTTCGTGTTCACACAAAATAAAATTATTTTGTCAGGTAAAAATGTGACAAAACAATGTTATCTTTACTAGAATGAATTAATTAACAAGCACATTTTTTATGTGTTAACTTGAAATAAAATTTTAGCATAATGTGAACAACTGCCTTGTTTCACTTCCTTGAGGACAGCACACATTTGTGAGAACTATTTACTTTCCACTTCACAAATATCCACAATTCTGTGTTGGACTTTCACAAAAAGCAGACTAAAACGCACTGAAGTTTAGGTCAGTGTATATTTAATTATGTTCATAACAGAATCCAAGTGGTTCTTGTTTGTGACGAAGAGGAAGGGATTCAAACCCATCGTAGGTTTTCTATTTTAGAAGTTTTGTGATAAGAGTACGGTGTCTTGGATAGTGTCAGTCTTCTTTTCATTTTATCATTTTCCATAAAAGGAAAACTATGATAGTGGATACTTTTCACCTCTTACAGAAGTATTTATATTGTCCTTATTTCTGCTTGTTTAAGGTTGATAGCCATCATTTAGTGTGTTGATACTGGACTTAATCTGCCATAATTATTCATGCTCCTATTTCTCATTAAGTGTCATTAAGTCTCCTTTTTATCTTAAATTGATGTATCTTTTACTGTAATATTGATGCAGAGCAATCTGTGTCATTTGAAGACAGTTGAGTTTAGTTCAAAATGTCTCTAATTAGTTATTATTACAGTGTTTAAATCCTATGTGGGTTTAAAATAAATATGATCAGATTAAATTGCTTTGAGGGGTAAGAACATCCTCTGTCTACTTCTCTTTGTACCCTAAGCACATCTTTGAACCTTTAAATTTGAAGTTAAACATCAAACAACGGTAGAATAATTTTTTGTTGATTATAACAACTTTATTGAGCGCAGTATTATTTGGGAATGCTTGGTACGGTGCTAAACTGTTACAGAAGTCATTTGGAAAAAAAAATTGATTTCTCAAAACACCGTTTCTAGACGTTTATTCAATGAAACTATAGGATTATGCAGTACAACAACATCTGTCCTGATGACACACAGCTTAAATATTGCATGTCATCACTTGGCCATTCAGTCACTGGGTGTCTCCAAAACATCCACAGATGAGTTAGAATTCCCTCCAGTATAATGCAGAAAAACAGAAGTCATTGTTTCTGGTCCCAAAAATATTGAGGTAAGAAATAAAAACTCAACCAGAATTAATAAAGTTAAAAACCACAAAGTAGGCAAATGATGTAATTAAAATGAGTCTATAATACACTGAATGGCCTTGTGATTGAAACCATTTCAGAGTTGTTGGACAGGTTAGAACCATGCAGGAGCCTCGGGCCATCAAACACTTCACTCACTGTTCCAGAACCAGAACTAATCACGTTTAGTTTCTGTGCTCCTCAGCTCTGGAACAACCCAGAGATGTGCAGAAAGGCAAACATGAAAGCATTACGTTTTACTGCAGCATTCCCATGAAACCCAAAGGTTATTTTATTAGGTCATTTTTATCATGCCATAGCTTTTTATTTATTTTAAATATACTGTTTTATCTTTTCTTTTTATGCAATGCCTAAATTCCTGTATATACAGTCACACAAGGGTAAAAAAAAAATAGAAAAATAAGATTTAGAGACTTGTACAGAAAGGACAGATTTACAACATAAAAAAGACACTGTGCAATTAGCAATAAATGGCACACTCAGATTAAAAGTAATCAGCAGCTGAGAAGGTTAATTTAGAGAATGTCAAACGTTCCCAAATGGGTCTTTAACTGGAGCTGTGCTGTAGTCAGAAGAAACTAGGATTTTTTTTTTTTTTTGCCACAAAATCTTCAGGTGGGTGAAACAAATGATGGATATGTGAAAAAGCACCACAGTCTCCCAAAGGTCTTTACAATGAATCATCAGCCAACTGTATTTAGTGATGAATATTTAGCTGATAAAAGTGAAACATTAAAGTAAACTATTTCTTTTTGTGGTTGTAAACTTGGATAAGATCCGTGTTTCAGTGGTGAACGGGGAACTTGAGGTTTCAATCTCTGAACAATCAGAAGCACCATTTTGAGTTTAATCATTTTTTTTGTATTAAATTTTCTTTAAACGTGTTATCTTAACATATGAAGAATGTGCTTATATCCAAAACTCATGATTTTATTTTTCCAAACCTGACACCCCGTAGAAAAACAAAGTTCAGATGCAGATTTCTGTAAAGTACCTTCTCGATCCTGAGCCCCACTTTGACTTTGTGTGAGAACCCACTGACTTGACCGGCCGCATCATCAGTCCAGCTATTGATTTATGTTTCCACACAAAGTGAAATATGCCACTTAGCACTTATCGCATGGGAACTCCCTTCTCTTGGGCTCCAAGCTATTTCCAGCACTTTTGTCATGGTGACATCAGGAAGTTGTGTTAAGGAAGTGTGTTTAGGGTGCCTTTCGGAAATGAGGGCCGCTGGACTTAATTAAATCATGAGAAGTGATCTTTGACGAGCTGCAACAATAGAAAGCTTTTATACATATGCAACTTTGATCTGTTAATACAGGAAGTATTTGAAGTGTTGTCACTCTTTGACTTTATGTCTGTCTTTTAAGTCAGTGAGATGCACATTTTTGCCTTTTATAATTAGTTTTTCCTGTACCCTTGGTACCACAGCATGTTGTTAGCATCTCACTCATTCGCTGTGGTATCTTAAGCATTTCTCTTTAGCTGGACGCCATCTGGCCTGATGAAAAGTTGTTTCATCAGCAGTTTATAATGCCCATGAATAACGCTGTCTAGAGCTTCTCTTTCGGTGTCACATTGCTGAACTTCTCTGTCCCAGAGTCCCAAAGCCAGCCTGAGAACCTCTCTGATAAGACAGATATCAAATATTATTAAAAGATGAAGACATCGCTGTTCTTTCCCAATCAACACTGCCTCGTACTGCCAGCACATACATTGTTTTTTACTCTTTTCTCAGACAGAAAAGAGGCAATGGGAAATTCTGTTCTGTTTAGATTGTTTATTGTGGCGCCAATTCACAACAAATGTTACCCCGAGGGACTTTATTACACCAAACACATTTAGTTGAAGCTCAAATATGTAAATTAAATTTGGAGCAAATTCAACTGAAATTGAATGTGACCCAATCTCTTCCCAAATTCAGATGAAGTTCATATGAAGACTACTGTAGTTTGTGTTGTAGCTGTACAACGTGAGTGCGCAGTACGAAAAATCCATTCAATTTCTAAATATTTTTCTAAACATGCCATTTTCTACAAATTGAATGACAATCACAGTTTGAATTTCCCTGCAGCCAAATAACACCACTGAACATTCAGTGCTCTGGATGTTCAGTGGCTTTTGGGTGCACAAATGGTGTACGGTTGGTCGGCTCACTGCTTCTTTAGTTTTACAAAATAAAAAAAGCCCTGCACCCACTGGAAGGAAACAGCCACACCCGGGAGGAACACTCTCATTCTATTGGCTGAAATGGTTGCTAGGCGACGACATTCAAACAAGGAATTTGTTAGGGAATGCAAATTTGATTCCCTCTCGCATACATTTGAGTGGAGAAAATATAAGCGCAAAAAACAAAGATTTGAGGGAGAACACAGGATATTTGAAAGTAGACGTTTTGAGAGCAAAGACGTGAAATCCTGCTTTCAAATTGAAAATGTAACCTCTTGAATTTTGACAATAAAATCCCTCCTTGTAATAGCAAAAAATTTTCAAATTGAGAGTTGAGCGATCAAATCTAAAAAAATAAATCCTTCTGCTAATTCAGAAATTGTGTTCACTATAACAGATACTTTATGAATAATTATTTCTCCATGAATAAAAGTAATAAGAGACATTTACGAAGTACATTTCTATTATCAAATTACCCAGGGAAGAATTGGGCATGTTCACAATTCCTTTGTGGCATTTCAGAGGCAGGATTTGTGCAGATTTTGAGAATCGACTGTAACCTTAATGGTGGTTTTAATTTAAGCACCATTTTAGTTTGCCAAGTTGGAAAACATTGATTTTTTTTTTTTTTTTAAATACATCATTTTGGGAGAGAGCCTCAACTTTAACTTAATCTTGGCGAAGATCAAATCCACCTGGCCTCCTGAAGTAAGAGGGAAACCAGAACCTTTTGGGTGTATTTGCTCTGTAAGTAACAGAGGTGAAAGTCTCATGGTTTGGGGAAGCTTTGCTGCTGCAGGACTTGGCCAGCTCCCCATCATAGACTCCGACGTTGATTTGACAAATGAATCAGAGTGCGCTTAAGGAAAATGTGAGCTCATTTAAAGCTGAAGCTGGACGCTGCAATATGATAATGACCCAGCATAAACAAGTTAAGTATTTGCTGAGAGCTAAGGAATGGAAACTGGTTGGACAAGTCAAAGACGAGTTGATCTCATTGAGGGGTGACTTCAACCAGGACAAACATGCAAGAAACCCTGAAAGAAACTCACAGCTGAGAGTGAAAAGAGTGAACTTTTACCAGACTGACGTCTCAGACAAATGGGGTCAGATTTGCCATTAGGGAGTAAAGAGGTCAAACCTTTTCCAAACTAGAACACTTATTTCTCTTGGCGTCTACTGTTCAATTGGTAAAGCAAGATGTTTTTTTTCTGCTTAATTGTAATTAAATAAAAAAAGCATTTTTTTTCTTTAATTCCTACCTTGAAATGTTAAAATGATTAACTCTTGTATTTGATGTTGGGAGATTGTGATAGGGCAATGCTCCTGTGAAGATAATTGAGTGAACCCATTAAAGCAGAGGCTCACCGACAAATCTGTGCTTTATTTCACACTATATGTAACCAAATCCATAGCCTGGCTCAAACTGCATGCGGAGCTCAGACCTGCATTATGAAATTTATTATCATTATCAGAGTCTAAGTAAAAATGATTTATAAGGACTTGGATGTTTTGCTTGAGTGCCTCCACTGCACTGTGCTCCAAAGGTTTGATTTTTGTGCCAAACATGAGTCACCCTGCTTCCTGGTCTGGCCCTTACCGAGCTCATCAGTTTTCCCCGGGTTCCCGGGCTTGGATCTGAGGTTCACTGGAACCTGCTTCATGTTCGGAGCAATGCTCGCTAGCAGAGCAACCACATCTGGATCGTGGTCTGGTCGTGCATCACCCTTTGGAGGCAGGCCAATGCTCATGTCTGTGTATAATGGTGTCACCACGGGCCAGGATGGTTTTTGCTCTGCTGTGTAAAAAGATAAAGACAAAGGAGCTTCAATTGTGGTCAGACAATTGTGGTTTATATTCGGCATGTCTTTTGATAATACTAGCAGAGTAAATGCACCTCAGAGCTGTGTTTAGTGTCAGCGTCAGTAAGAGTATTTGGCACAGCGCGGCACCTCTGCTGGAACAAACCAGAATTGCTCTGTGATTATTGCATGATGATGGTATCAAGGCTGATCCAATGCAGCACCCCACACCGAGATGTAAACACTTACCCTCTGAACAAAGGCTCTTTGTACAAATAGTAGCACATATGCACGCTGTTAAAACGGTGAGTTTCCTCATGATGCAAGAAATATACAAGAAAACACCAGCTCTTGTATCAATGTGCTGGTTGTTTAAATCTGAGGCCATTAGAGAGCCAAATCAGTTCACGTTTCAGCGCATGGAACAGATGGCGTATTTATTATATATGACATGATGTCCATATGGTGTGAATAAGTGTTACAAGAGTGAGCTCAGACCAGAGTATGTTTCATTTACATACATTCAGAACATAATTAGTTGTTGTAGCAGTGCCTCATTTGTAACTTTCACTCACAACGTTGCTTTCACTTTGACTGGTTTGCTTCAGCAATGTGGATGAGTTTGAGGGCCGACTGAACATACAATTAAAATAATAATTTTTTTATTTAGTAGTGAATTAGAAAATCCTGTTTTGTTGCAATATTTCCTTGAAACTGAAAGCACAAACATGAGCTACTTTTTGATTAATTCAGGCAATATCAGTCAGAGGGAAGCGACGGTGGTGTCCTGTCATGTCCCGAAACCACAAAGAAGAAAAAGCCTATATGTAACCAATATAGGCTACATATATAGCCTATATGTAGGCTATATATGTAGCCAGTTTGACTGACCTCTCGGGTGCTGGGAGGTCGCACATGAGGGGGAGTCCCTTCGGGACTGTGGGAGAGTTGAAGACATAACTTTTTGTTCCTTAAAATCAGCTTTTTTTCCCCCTCCTTTTAGGTCAGTGTTGGATATGATTTTAAATATTCTTCGACAGCTTGTAAGTGTAAGAATTTACACTTACAAGTGTCTGAGCTCCTTGTATTTTTACTCACCTGTGCTGCCTGGATTTCTGTTCACCTTTGAACTTCTTCATTGAGCCATCATTTTTCACCTTACATGGGTCTACCGCATCTCAGCCTCACCAACAACAAACTGTAATTCATGACAATAAGTCTCTCAGAGGCCTGAAAAGGGGGTTTTAGAACAGTAGTAGAATCTATTTCTACTAACATGTTGTAGCTCTTAAATTACGCAGTCTGGCTGGTTGGTGCTTCATTGTGTCTTCACCCCCTGCAGGTTTCCACGTTTCTCTCCTTACATTTTGTATATGTGCTCAGTGCCATTAGTAACCTATTTCTGTGACCAAATCAAAGTGGGTAAACTCCTGATATTAAAACACTTATGCCTAAACAGACCACCACTGCCTACTAGAGGCTGACTGACCTTTGACCTAAAGAATCCCTGTTGCAGCACAACCAACTATCTCTCAAGCAGGAAAATCACTCAGATAAAAGCTGCACCGCCTATATCTGACCCAATTTAACTGTCTTTTCCTGAACCTTGTTTTAACTTTTCCATATGGTTTAATGTCCCCAAAATTTTAATTTCAGGCTACAATTAAACAAAATCTTGCTACCAGGAGGGGTTTTTACAGCGTCACCTCCCGCTGTTTGATATCTTTCTTAATATAAAGTCTGTTGCTGCAGCAAATATTATGTAAACATAACTCTGCAGCTGAACTGTCCTCGTGATTTCAGTTGAACTGGGGAAACTTGGCACAAAGTTTTATGGTAAAGATGCTCATAAATCAGTGGTTCAGTGGTGTTCAAACATTTCAGCTTCTGATCCACAAAATCACTGCTTGAATAATAAAAGACAGCTAATAAGCCAATTAAACAAGGATTTAAATGCCCCATAAATCCCGATTTTTAAGATCTGCGGAATGTCCTTTTTCTTCTCTAGTCGTCAAGTTGAAATTCTGCTGAGTAATTAATTAAACATTTATTTGGCATCCAGAAGCTTCCCCATTTGACGTTTCTCAACCCAAAGTGGTGTCCTGACCTCTAACTGGGAAACCACTGCTGTAACTATGGTTACTACTGGAATTTACTGAACTCCAATGGGACGAGTTCAAATGTGAAAGGAAAATCTGTTTGCTCTTGGAGAATAAAGCTGTCTTATCTTCTCCAAAAACTAAAATCCAAAGTAATTATTTTGTAAATCAATCATCTTTAAGAGTTTAAGGTTTAAGACTTATTTACAATACTTCATATTTGACCTTTTAGTGACCTTTCACCGATGACAGAAATCCAACTCATCATCAATCAGCTGTTATTATCCAATAAGGCAAGTTGGATTTGGAGTAAAAATATTAAAATCAGAAAAATAATACTGACAATAAGCCAAGAAATTCAATACCTAAAACATCGCATTGTTCATATTCGGGTTAAAAAAATAAAATGCTGGGTACATTCACAGTTAAAAGAAAGTCTTACAGTTTTATCACATAAATTATCTTTAAATGGGCTTTGTCAGCTGTCAAAATGATCCTTAATGGTGCACAAAACCCCAGATTCACAATATCCACAGTTAATGCAGCTTCTCCGTCACAACTAGCTTCCTTTAATTTCCATTTTATCTGCTGTTCAACTTTGTTCCCTGTTATTTAAATAGAAAATAAGAGCTGTGGATTCATATACTTTTTTCTCTAACTCTGTCACACAAAGGAAGAGCGTAGGTGAGGTATAATAAGTGACAAGTACTACACACGTTACTAATAATACTGAACCGTAACAATGTTCTTCAAATTAGCATATTACTGAAAAGCCCATATATTCCAGGAACCTTATCACTAATTGAAGCACATTACTAAAGTCAGATGAGTGTTTGAAAGCCTTTAATTCTGTTAATTATGATTATTTTCCATATTGGAAACATGATGTTTAAAATTAGAATATGACATCACATCAATAAAACAACTGTTTCTAAAAACAGAAATGTGGGCTTTTGGAAACATTTGAAAACTGCTTAAATTTCATTTTCAAAAGGTATTTTCAATCTGATAAACGAACTTCATCTGAATGAATATTCCGATTTGTTCAACGACAGTAAATGTCGTTTTTTTGCTGATGGCTGCATGAACTCCCCTCTTTCTCTTGGTGTCACAGTGACAGATGCTTGTAGCTATATGTTTAATACAAGAAGCACAATGAAGAACAGGAACAAACTATTTTCTAGTTGATTCCTATTTTCTAAACATTAATGCTGTGACGTAACTGCATGAATATGAACCCTAAATGTTATACGGAGCAAGCAGTTATTTGTTTTATTAATTACAGTTTGTTCTATGTGACCTCTCTCTGAGCCTTCCCCAAAGTCCATGTTCTTTGCTTTTTTGGCAAAAACACCATGTAGCTCAGCCCAAAGGATAAAACCCAGACATTAGCTAAAATAGACATTATGGCTTGCAAATAGATTGAGGAAAACACTGCTCCCATCCAGAATACACTTCTGCTTCCCAAGCAGACCAGTCAACTGGGGCTTTTGGTCCTAAATCAAATATGGAAAGACTAGTACCATGCATAATACAGCATTAGGTCAATCTCCTCCTGATGTTTGGATTGTAATTAATGATTTACTTTAATCATAGAGTTGAGAGGCTTTCAAATATTTACACGGTATTTGCTTTTGTTTTAAATTTTTGAGTTTTTCTCCTTATATTGTGTTTTTTTCTCCCCCCCTTTTTCTCCATGTAATGGAAGACTTTAGAGCAGAAAACAGATGATTTCACTTGTTTGAATCAGCAGCCCAGGGTGCAGGATATCTGCAGCTTATTAGCAAATAAAACTTATGTTCCGAGTTGATGAAGTTTGAGGAAATGCATGCACAATGAGGTCTTGCTTGGTGTTGTCTTTGTTTTTTTTTTGTTTTTTTTACATCATCAAAAATGATTCGGTTTTCAGGTGTAGGATTTCTCAAGGTGTAGCTCAAATGCAGGCTGCAATAGAGGCCGACAGCTTCATCATTCACGTGAAAACACGCTTTGCGTTTATTCTAAACAAACCTTTAACAGCTGACGTTGTCAACATGCCTGAGCTAACTTCAATGAAACAAACATGAGGTAATGCGGACATTAATGCGGCGAACGTCACCGGTATGAAGGATGCTGTGTGTCTTGGAAAGCAGAACCCATTAGGCCGCATGCAACAGTCTGGTCCGTCTGGTCCGTCAGGTCCGTGTCTGAGAGAGTAATGACTTTGGCTGCGGCTCTCGCCAATAAAAAGGACCTCTCTTCAACCTTCTCTGAGTTGAAATCCTAAATATGTGCCTCCAGGGAGAGCGGCCCGATGGACACTGACAGGTCTGTCAGCAACGACGTGTCAACGAAGGTTTTCACCGTGCAAGTCATTGGTGCCTTTCACAGGCGCTCGTATTCATACTGTATTTGGTCAACTTGGGACTTGCGTTTTTACACTCCAGCCTAATAGGTTGAGATAATACAGTTATTTTCCCATTGCCAAATCAAACCACAAGACAGAATGAGGTGCATATGATGTCTTTGTAGAGTTTCTCCTCACTTTATGATTCCAGAGTAAATCACTTAACTGTGGCATCACAAATCATCCTCAGTGTTTCCTCATTTACTCAAAGCAGGTGTTCTTGTTGGTTTTCATCTTCAGCTTGGGGTCTGGGTTACCGTCAATGCTGTTTGTTTAGTGAGTGGACTACAGCCGGATTATAACCTTACTCCAAGTAAACACTTGCCTAAGGAATGTTAAGAATTGATTCTATGATTGTTGTCAAAGCAGTGTAAGGTTCTATACGGTTTACTGGAAGGGCACTGAAATATGTTACGACCAAAATTATCAACAAGTCTTATCAAAACAGAGTCAAGTAGCTAGCGTTTGCTTAGCACCTCACTAAACCCCGAAACATGTGTGTTTACATGCTGCAACTGTTTACATTTCAGCTACTCAAAAATGAGCATTGATTATCCTAAACGGCCACTGAAATGTGAGTTTTAAATGGAATCTGTGTGGTTTAACGGTTTAATGCCAAGGAAAGCGCTTAAGCTGCAGAATAAAGGTATCACAAATCTCAGGTTTTCCTTTAAAAAACCCCGTATAATCTAGTCTAATTTTGGAAGTTTAAATGTTTCACTTTTGGGAGTGAAACTGATTTTAGTCCAGATGGCATAAAAACTGTGAAATGAATCAGAAGCCGTCTCTGCTTCATATTATTTAATGATTTGGAGAATATAAAGACTGTAAAACCTAACTAGGTACATGTTTTGTCATCAAATGTTCTGCTGGAAAAACTGCCTTAATCGCTTGCTGTTATAAGATTTCCAATGCAATTTTTGTTTGTTTTGCTTTGTGGTAACTGTTTGTTGCCAAATGTGTTCTTTTTGGGATTTTTTTAAAACTCTCTCAGCTATTTATGGAGTTGCTCGCGCTGCAATGCCTTGTTCTCAGTGTTTTTTGTTTTTATTTTATTTTTCTTCACTTGTAGTAAAAAAATAAAAGTAAAAAATAAAACAAAAAGTAAGAAAAAGTTTTGTTACTGCTTGTCAGGAGATGGTAATAAGAACCATAATAGACAAATTGTTATTCTGGTATGCAGTTTGCTCTTCTTTTATATTCAGTCTGACTCGTACAGATATTTCTGTGTATCCATGCAAATGTTTGGCTGACAGTTCAATTTATTGTGGATTGGGAGCACAGGGGGTGGGGTGTGGGGGTGTGTGTGTGTGTGTGGGGGGGGTGTGCGTGCATGAGAGAGAGAGAGACTGAGTGTGTGTGTGTGTGTTTTCCCCTCTTCTTTTTCTTCCCTCGCTGGCAGCCACGTCTCAGAAGTTGGCAGCAGTGACCAGAATAAAAACAGCAACACCAGACTCAGAGTGGGGGGAAAAAAGCAGAGTCGTCTCCCCTCTTGTAATAACACAGCGTCTCCCCCGTATCTTTTTACCTTTCTCACTCTACTTGTCCGCTCTTTGAGACCTCGGGGAAGAGGTAATTAGCTGGGAGAGAATAAAACCAGCTGATCGGGAGAGGGGTGGTGCATTCTGGAGAGAGATGGCTAACAGAAACAATCTCTTGCTCGTCTGTGGAGTCGTCCTCCTAGCGTTGATTCAGTCCTCTCTTCAAGGAGGTAAGTGTGCAACAGGTGAACTCTGCAGGAATTTGGGCTGCATCAGTCACAGATTTAGCACAGGCACACTTTATGAATTATATAAAACAAACATTTCCAGCTTAAGGTGATCAAACTAAAGCTTTTTATTCTAAATTCATTTATATTTGTGTTTTTTTTTGTTGTCAAAGTGCACTTTAATGCATTCTCCTGTGAAATAAAAGTTTAAGTTTAGTATAAAGGTGGTGCTTTTTGAAATGCATTTTTCACAGTAAAAAAGGCAGTGAATGCAAGTGCTGTCATTACTTTTGCTTCGTATTTGCATCCAATATCTATTGCTGCAGTTTTAGAAAAAGAAAGTGAAGATCTCTGCTCTCCCACGGTTGCGTGAATCCAACCAGACGTCTGTGTCCAAAGATTTTAGCTTGTTATTGGATCTTAAAGTAACTCCTGCACCAGATAATAATCCTGGCCTCTTGTCATGTTGTGCAATCTAAAGCTGAATTTTATTGCGTTGGTTTGCTACTCAAGCTCGTTTCTCGTGGGTTTGCGCATTTTATCGTATCTCCCATAGCTGAACTGGCTCCCGCACACACCTTTGCGTGTGCATGTGTATGTTCACTTGGCCCCAGATCCCATTCTTAAAAAAATGTCAGACCCAGAAGCTTCCAGCTGGCCTCTCTTTCTGTTCAGAGAAACCACACACAGATTGAATACACCCCCGGCGAGCCCTCTGGATCAGCTCGCTGCAAGGGTCGCAGAGAAAGCTTTGACTAGATAGTCTGTTGTTGCAGATATGAGAAAGTGGCTTCGAGTGCAGCTTGAAGTCACGCCTTATCTGTTTTAGACAGAGAGGAAGAAGAGAGCGAGGCCGTGAGCATGCCTTTTCCTCCCACTATCATTCAGCTCTCAAGATTTGTTTTTCCTCCTCTGTTTGCGTTGCTTTGATTGGTTCTCAGTCTGTGTTTTGGCCGAGAGTCTTGAAGTTATTCAACCTCCAAATGGAAAACATGTTAATCTTCTGAGCTATAGATGCTGCCGTGAATCCCATCTTTCTTTCTTTTTATTTATCAGCTTAAGAGTCACAGCTGTTTGTTCTCCCTATCCTCCAGTGTCCCAGCTCCTTTTTACTGAAATGTTGCAATTTTCCCAAAATAAATATTTAGTGAACCTACAGTAAAGTTCTCCTCGC
This sequence comes from Girardinus metallicus, assembly GCA_903067095.1. Lineage (NCBI taxonomy): Eukaryota > Metazoa > Chordata > Actinopteri > Cyprinodontiformes > Poeciliidae > Girardinus > Girardinus metallicus. Next base: position 9,651 of record CAEGAE010061593.1, on the reverse strand, counting down.
TCCAGTTGCCTCTTTTAATCAGCCCATGTGGTGAATAATTTGCCGGCTGTCAGTTCGCAGATCGCGTCGTCTCTCTTTTATCTCGCCCTCTTGTACAACATTCATCTTCTGCATTCCATGTTTCAGCTGAAATTTTGAGCTGCTGTCAAGTTAAATATGCGGCAGAAAAAAAAAAGAAGAAAAAAAGTCAAAACATTTCAATACTGACTTCGGAGCACAAGTTTGATCTCAAGTGAATACTGAATCCAACTCTATCAAACATTTCTGCGAGGCTTAAAGTAAATCCATCTGTGCGTGCACTTTAACCTGACAAAAATGCCTCTGTGCATGGTCCAAGGGTAAATTATCTGCGAGTAACATGAACCTCATTAACACCCCACACGCCCATTCACAGCTCCTGGCCAGAAAACACCTCTTTATGTCTGAGAAATTCAGAATTGCAGTGTGAAGCCAGATCTATCCGAAAGCTTTCCATCGACAAGAATAAATGAGTTACAGTCTTAGAGGAAACATCTGGCGTGTTTTTCGTTAATACATGTGCCCCCTCCCATGCTACTCAGTGTCTGTTTTGCTGGGTCCCTGAAACACTGCAGAATTTTAATTTGTTTTATTTTTATCAAACAGGAAAAATTGAATCCTAATGCAACTTTTAACACTGGACAAAGATAAAATACAGTTTTCAAATTCAGATTTTATTTATGAAGGGGGAAAAGTTATCCAAACCATCTTAACCCCTGTGTTAAATTAACAGATTAACCACATTTTTCTGCAACAATCATCTATCAATAGGAAAAAGGTAATAAACCAAAAACGTATCTCACATGTAAATGATCCCAAATACTTTTGAGAAAATAATCTAACAGTGTTTCAGAAAATAACATCAGTCAAACATGGCGGTGGCTGCATGATGCTCTGGACCTGTTTAACGTCTTCTGCTGTGATCCACAGATCTTTGTCTCGGGATCTGTGGATCTTTGTCTCCACAGATCTCCATAGATCACGACGCACACACGAGCATCGTGCATCGCGTGCGCTTCTCTTTGGATTATTTTAGATGCTTGTGTGTGAGTTCATTCTTTTGTGTTGAGATGCTTAGAGTCTTTTGCAATTTCTGCTTCTTGGCGTTATTTTCGACCAGAGACATCAAAGTCCGGTCCACATCAAAAAGTTGCAGGCCACCAGCTCTCGAGGACTGGAGTTTGACTCGTGTGGTTTAGACTCTCTTTTACGCATTTAGTTTTTAGTTTAGTCAGGTTCTTGTGTGTCTTCCTGCACTAGTCAACTTCGCTCAGCACCTCCGTTCAATTTGCGTCACTGCTGGCGCTAGTGAAGCCCATTCACAGTTCCTAGCTCAACTGTTTGTAAGAAACCAGGGAAATAGATTCTCCATTAACGGAGCACTGCTCTGTAAGTTTTTTTTTAAGTGCAGCTGGAAGCACAATAAACTGATCTCTAGCCAGATCAGTTTATTATGCAAATCAGTGGAATTTGCTTGGGATTTATTAAGCTTGTTGAAAATATCTCTTTAGACTGGAGAGCAAGCCTGTTCGGACCAAAAACATGAAATAATTGTAAATCTTTTGTACCTGAACGATCACCTTGATGCTCCAGGACTTTTTGGTAGCATGTTGGGTGCTTCTCTTTGGCTCCGCTCCCCCTGTTCTGCCAAGCTAACGGGCCAACTAAAGCTCATTGAATCTGACATTTACTGTATGGGTCCCATCACTCAACAGGTCCGCTCTGCTTTTAAAGAAACAGACCAACTGAGCCCAAGTTCGGACAAAACACAGACTGTTCTCTCACAGTGAGGTTTTAATTTTGCTTCTTTATTGCTTTATCCACTAAAACAATTTAATTTGTTTATATTGAGTGGCTTTGTGTGACTTTGTAGCATGATGACTTCATTCTGAACACATTAGGGATGATTCTGTTTGGTTTCAAGCTCTGATTGAACTCCACTTGTTATTGTGAAAGTACTTTTGTACGTAAAGCCCGCATTTTCATGAGTAGGATTCTCATGTAAGGATCCGGTTGCTAATAGCTCACATTCCATAACTGTCTCGATTAACAGCCTCACTTTTTATAAATCCAGACTGGTTTCTCCTGGACTAAACTGCTGTAACGTAAGAGTGGAACTATATGGTCATTTCTCAGGAGTCAGAGCTTGTTACTCACCTCAAAATTGTTCAACTTGAGCATTGTGCAAGAGCAAAAAGAAACCGAAGCCAAATGCTAGATGCTAGATGCAACATGAGATTTAATTTATCTTAGCTTTTAACATGGTAGAAATCTGGCAAGTTTTTAGCTTCAGTCACTCGTGATAAATCTGTTTTTATACAAAGTGAGGGCACACAATAAAGCTTTTTGTTGGTCATAGTCAGCAAAGCCCAGCTCTTTGCTGACAGCTTAAATAACTGGTCACAGAAGTTGTCTTGGCGATAGAAATCCACTTACATCCTCATTCCACTTGGACTAATGGTCAACTTTAGGCTCTTGCAGAAACTAATCTGTGAATACAGATAAGGATGATAAATAGAGGTCTGTCGACTGCTCTAACAACCTTTTAGCTGAGCCTCACTTCAAAGCATATGAGCTATCTATTTAGGAGGGACGCTTCCATCCACATTTATAGATTCACATCAAAATCTCAGCCAGAAGCGATTGCTAACACATTGGCTAAAAGTTTCTCCTATCAAGTTTTTATTATAACTGCTGGGAAAGGTTTTGCGAGGATTACACCACAGATTTATGAATGGATCGGTTGTTTTAATACGTGGTCTGTTTAATCCGGTCCAGTCCCTTCAAAAAATTAAATGGCCAACTTTGCAACGTCTCAAATTCTCCCAAATTTCTCCTCCAGAAGCCATCGCTGTCACGACAATGTTTCCGTGAGGGGCGTTTACATTATTTCCCGTCATCACTGTCGGTGCTTCTAACACTTATCTGCATGGCGTTTACTGTTTCGGCTTGGATAAAGTCAGTTTTTAACGTCTCACAGTCGTGTGTTTGGTCTGCAGTTAGTCTGTGCCAAATCCTCAAAGAAGAAGCCCGTTAACTCACCAAGCTGTGATCTGTCAGAAGCAGACTCGCTGCAGTCTGGACTGGCTCCTGTCGGGAATGTTTTCATTCTCCTTCAGGCACTATTGATGTCCAAGATCTTTTAAGTTTAGAGACAACATGACAATATGTGAACACCATCATGCTTTTCTTTTCCCTTTTTTTTTTTTCTGGCTGAATAAATGCCAGTAACTGGAACCTTCCTGAGAGCTATTGGTGCCCTCTAATAAGTCTGTCAACTTAATCACTACACATTTGAACTGCTTGTTCCACCAGCTCGTAGCGATTTCTCATAGTGAACGGTTATCTTAGCTATTTTTTTTTTCTTTTTGTTGATTCAGAAGACATGACTTGCCTAATCTTGTAATGATTCCCGGAAAAGCTTCACTCAGTTCGTTGGAAGGCACAGAGTTACAGGATTTGTGTCTTGTCTTTGATTCTTACTTCAATGCTTTAGGGAAGCAGAGACAAGGTTGGACATGACCGAGAGAGAGATGGTGACGTAGGATAAAATTAATTTTGTGAGATGCATTTGACATGTTTTTGCTTCATCCTTGCTATGTAAGTAGTATAAAGGTGACAGTAGGTCGGCTTTGCTGAGTCTGGTACTAGCATGGTTACCTCAATGCACTGTACCTCGGATCGGCTGCGCATCACACTGCAGCCTGAAGTGACCCAATGTCAATATTTTTTAAAGTAATGCGAACTGTATCTGATCATTTTATGACAGTCTGAAGAGCACAGGTCGGATTCTTTTCGAATGCGACCCAGGCCACTTGTATAGCCGTTACGTATCCGATTCAATCCGACCTGAACGTCACTAATACTCGACAAATGTCACTATTCTGCGTCCTGATACGCGCAAGCTGCAAGAAAAACAACAACCATGACGGCCTGCAATGAGGATTAAGTTGTTAATATGCTGCTCCGGCCGGACAACAACTTCAAATGTGTAAGCTATGCTCCACCGTTAGCCATAGACATGAATACGTAGAGTGCGGGTCGGCCCGTTGCTGCAATACGTCACAGCGTCCGCCATATTGAATGTGGCCCATGTGCCAGTAAGCTAATACAAGTAAATCGACCGAACTTCAGAAAGTGCCGTTCTGCAAAGTATTTTAAGTTAATACCTGTCATTGACACATTTTTCTCTCACACACCAATATATTTGGTAATCAAATAGATGACTAAAGAGAGCGTTTCTAAGTTTTGCTGGGGTTGTTTAATTGTTTTGGGGAATTTCTGAATAAAGAGCACAATGTTTTTATTTGATTGAAAAGATTCTGATAATTTTTATACTGACATTGATGAACAGACACACGCTTTTGCAGTGTTTTATTAAAGAACATATTTGCATTATTCCATAATTTAATGTACATTTAACATTTCAAGATAGGAAAAAAAATTATTGTATTTGTTTTTTTTTTATATATTATTGATAAATGACTTGATTTATCAAAGCCGTTGTCACCTGAGAACAACTTTGATAAATCAAACATCATCAAACATTAAACTACATATTTTTCTTACTTTTTTTCCCCAGAAAAAACAAAAATTACAGCATCATGTCAACTCTGCTATTGACAGCAAAGACTGAAAATAACTAACAGTAGATTATTTTTATTTCATTACATAAGCTGTATTAATACACTAACACTTCAGATTGAGATATTTAAAAATACGCAAAAAGTGAAACAATAAAACATTTATTTATTATACTGGGAACACTGGCCACAGGCAGCGGTTCAGTGTGCTGGTCGAACTCCAATGTGTCATGATTGTGGATGACTCTGGTGCGAGCAACAACTAAGGACAACAGGTAAAGCACAGTGAAGGTTTTTATTTAAACAATAGCCTTGAATAATCTTTGCGGTGTCAATATCCAGACCGGATCCTTACTGGAAGACAGGGAGATGGTTAGTGGGCGTGGCAGGGTGATAGTGTGGCTGCGGAAGGAGATTGATCTTACTTTGTGAAGCGGACGGGGACAACTGAGGAGGGGCGCCGAACATCCACAGCCCTGGTGGTCGGCTGCTGGCTGGTGAACTGGGTGAGCTGTGAGTGGATTGGCTTTATTGGTTCCTCGGCCAGAGGAGATGGACAGCAACAGGGTGGACAGGCAGGTGAGGACTGGAGGTAAGTCACGGATGTTCAGAACAGAAGCATCGAGGAGGACGAGGGACAGAAGCTGCAGGAGGAACTTCCCAGACCGGGGAATCAGCGTGACGCTGGACACCTACAAGAAGGAGGAGATCAAAGGTAAGACTAGGAGTGATTTATCTGTGAGGATACAGGTACGTAGTAGTGCCACGAGTAGTACTCAACCATCTGGCGTCTGTCTCCGGAAATCCACTCCTCAAAATACTGCTCCTTGATGAGGGAAATGCATGGCACCTGGAAGCCACACCTGCTCATCACGCCCTGCAGAGGAGGAGTACAGAGCACACAACCACACGCCCACCAGTCTGTGGATATGACACAATGACTTCTGAGACGTCCTGGTACACAGGCTAAAGCCAAGAATAAAAAAGAAATTATCCAAAAGTGTCATAGAAAATACATATATTTTTCCTTCACATTCAGAAAAAAGATTTTCAGCATGTTTGGGGCTCTGACTGGTAGCATTTTTTATAGCTTAGCTAAATACCGGCATTGTGAAGCTGAGCTGTGAAACAGAGTCTGAAGAACAGCAGCTCCACCTCTGATCCTGACTAACCTTTCAGGATCAGAGGTGATCCCTCGTTTTTTATGCACTTCCCCTCTAACAGCGGTTTCTCATCAGCTCTCTCTCATTAGAAAACACAGTATGAAAACGTTAGCGGCGGTCCGTTACTGTCGCACAAAAAGTCCGCTGCCGAAACTGGCATGATGCTCCGCTGTGCACCCGAGTCCACCAGGAAACGCCGTCCAGAGACCTCATCCATGATGAAAGGCACCTTGTCCGAGCTGCCGGCACACACAGCTGCTATTGAGCGGCGACCTTCCGTCGCTCCGTCACCGCAGCCGCGGCATCAACAGACTCCGACTCTCCTTGAGTCACACCTGGTAGAAGTGCATTTGCACTGTAGTGCATGGAAGCCAACAAAATCCGGTCCACTAATTCAGCCGATAATCCTTTGTCCGGATGAGCGGGGAGCTGGCCAGCGCGGTGCGAACAGGTGGAGGAAGCTGTGAAACATCTCCCGAACCAAGTAATGCCAGCATGTTCTCCATCAGCTCGGAGGGCTTGCAATCCCCCAAGTCATTCAGAGAGAGCAAGCGATCGGCCCGCTCCGCATCTGACAATTGGTAGAGCCAAAGCAGATTCTCCTTGAGCGCACCGTATTTGTTAGCGGTTTGTGGGTTCCTCAGCAAACCCATCAGACGGCGGGTGGAAATGGAGTCCAAAGCAGCAACTACCTGGAAGTACTTGGTCTCATCTGTGGTTATCCCACGGAGATGGAACTGGGCTTCCACATGGTGGAACCATGGTTCTAGATTGTGCTGCCAGAACTCTGGAAGCTTGATAACGGCAGCAAAAACGGAAGCGGCGGTTGGAGCAACGGCCGCCTGGCAAGACAAAAGTTAATGTGAAAGTTAATGCCAATGAATCCAGTTTGTATTGTAAAACGGTTGAAACGAGTCCACACAACACATGACTTAGGGAGCTCCGGTCGCTCTACTGCCACATACAAGATGGCGGTGACGTAACGTAGGACTCAGCGCTCAATGAGGCGTCTAAGTATTCATGTCTATGCCGTTAGCCTCCATGTTAACTTCCGCAAACACTGAGCACTTCTTTTTATGGCGGTTGGTAGAACACTGAGAACGCTGACGTTATTGCGCCCTCTACTGTGCATGTGGGACACTTTCAGGTCGTTTGCCCGTTAACACTGCAGAACACATACAGGTCGCATATGTTTGGCAGTGTAAATGTTCACGGCAAAAAAAAAAAATCGATTTGACAAAAAAATCGGAATTGGCTCATTTCAGTCTGCAATGTGAACGCAGCCAAAGTAACTCCAGGATCGCTACACAGCCAAAAAACAAAACAAAACAAAAACCCATATTCCACAACCGTCTTTTCCTAGCAACGGCGGAGCGATACTGATCCCCTCCGCAACCACGTCAAACTGCGACACAACTAGTAAATAAAACACACACACAAAAACACAAAACAGTATTAATTTACCTCGACTACTTCGTCAACGTGGCCTATGTGCCACATATGCATTGCATTTTTAATGTCAGACACAGACAAGATTAGTAAACACAAAATGTAGATTTCAAATGCTGATAAAGTTATTAAGGAACAAAGATATCCATACCAATCATGTGTGAAAAAAGTAATTGTCATTGAAATCTCATAACTGGTTGTGACAGCTTTGGCAGAAAGAGCGACCATGAAAAGCTTAGGATAACTGGAAATAAAGCCTTTTCATCACTTTGGAAAAATTTTGTCCCACGTTTCTTTTTTTTTTTCTCTCTTTTTTTTCATAATTGTTTTCATTCATTCGCGGTGTGGGGTATGGTGCCAGTTCACCATGAATTAATTTTTTATGTTCATATCAGCATTTCAACCGCATTCAAATCCAGACACACTAAGCCTCCACAAAAACTTCACTTCGTTTTTCTTTCATGTCATTCAAGGGTTGGGTTTCCGCTGTGCTTTGGTCCTTTGTCTTGGCGAATAATCCAAGCTTAAGCTTAAGGTCTCGAATGGTGATGCTGGGACATTCTCCTTAAGAATAAGCTGGGTTTTGGCAGAGTTCATCATTTCCGATGCTACAGAAAGTCTTCCAAGTCCTGAAGCAGCTGAGCAGCCCCGGACCTTCCCTTTACCACGACCATGTTTGACTACTGGAATGATACTGATATTTCCTTTTTCTTTATTTTTTTACTTTGTTCATAATTTCTCTGAATTAAACAACCAACGCAGACAAAAATCAGTACAACATAAATAATTGAACAAAAACGAGACCAAACAGTCTGTCAGCCTGCTGGTGTAGTGATAAGAGGATAAAGATCCAAACTTTTCTGTCCAGAGTGCTTAATCGAGCACAAGAGAGAGTCGAAGGGGGCGACAGGCAGTTCAGGAAACAATGTGTTTCAAACAGTGCATCATAAAACAATGCAAGTAAAAAGAAATATGATAATGACAATAACAATAAAAACCAAATCCAAAATGGTCAAGACAACCATTTTATCCCATTTCTTTCTTTATATCTACTGAAAGGACCCCAAACATCAAGGAAGTCATGATGGTTACCTGACAAAGAGTATTGAATCTCTTCAAGATAAATACAAGACACCGTGTCATTAAAACATTTTTTGAAGCAAGAACAGGTTAGAGGATTTCCATTCCCTCACGATAAACTGCCTTGTTACAACCAAACCTAAGAGTTTGCTGTACAGACATGGGAAGAGTAAGAGAAAATTTAGAGCAACACAAAACTATCAAATCAGGAGTCAGATGTCTGCCATGAACATTTCTATAAAGTCGAAATGTCTTGCAACAGAAGTCCGTAAGTTTAGGGCAGGAGCAAAACAGATGGTCCAGAGCCCCATCATCTGATTTACATTTGCCACAAGTTGGTGAGACACAGAGAAATAGTTTAAATTTGGAAAAGTGCAGCCAGTGGATAACTTTGAATTTAATAGGTTGCAGTCTAGTATTGATGGGTCAGGTTTTAATTCTTGACAGACTCATGTGAAATCTCACTTATTGGAAGTCCAGACCTCTGTTATGTGTTTAGAAGGTGGGGTCGAACTGAAACGATTAACAAAATGAGAAATTAGCTTTTTAGAGATAGGTTTTATTTTTTACAAGCTCATAAAAGCTGTGCTGCTCAGGTTGGGTTTCAAAGTGAGGGAAGTGCTGCCTGACAGAATCACAAACCTACAAATATCTGAAAAAGTGGCTCAAAGGGAGATCAAATTTTGATTGGAGTTGCATGAAGTAGGGGAAGTGATTACTAATGTACAGATCCTTAATAACAGCTATTGTATAATCCTATTCTGTACCCGTCTGGATGATGTTCTGTTTCTGAACCTCTACGTTTGTTTCATGCCAGAGGCAACAGGGAGGAAACCTCCCAAATAATGTTAGGAATCATCAGCAAAATGTTTTAGGAAATTGACTTGACAGACTTTTGTTTTTCTTTTTGCACTGGGTCAGCATTGGGTTTTGTCTTCGAACTGTCTCATATATAGTGTCTTTGCAATCTTTGTCTTATTATTGAATTGTGGACGTTCTTCTTAATGGAAGACGGTGAAAACTCCAGTGCTTTAAATGTTGTTCTTGGAGAAAATTTTGGAGAGATTTTAACACCCACTCATGGGAAGATTTATGACTGTTCCATGTTTCCTCACTTCCTCCAGAACGATAACTGTCAGTGACTTTGTTTTTTATCTGTTCTTCAATTTCTGTAGATCAGTGCATGAAGGTTTTGGATTTTAAGATTTTTTTTAGACTACTTTGTGTTGTTACACAGCCTATTTTAGATCATTTTTGATTGAACAGGCCATGTAGTTTTGTAGTTTGGACATGGTGTGTCTAAACGAACTGAACCCAAAAAATGGTGTTAATCACATAATGTAACAAGTGGGTATATA
>CAEGAE010061590.1:0-33335 GCA_903067095.1 Girardinus metallicus | reverse complement strand
AACTAATCTGTCAACTACGTTGCCTGTAGGGATTTTTAATGTCCAGCAGGTGTCAGTATTCAGTGACACAGTATCGATACAGTTTTGCTATGAGTTGAAACGCTTCACGACGCCTCATTTACCCATCACTACTTATCTCCAGCGGTCTCTGGGCAAGAGGCGGGGTACACCAGTCCAACAGAGACACATAGGATGTAGAACCACACACACACTCTCACAGTCTGCTTATTGAATTGTGGGACAATGATTCGACAAAGTCAAGGAACTAGCAGGGAGCAGGAGACAAAGGTGAAGTTAAATACACAGGGGCTAATTAGGGGAACACGAGACAGCTGGAACCAATCAGGGGCTTGACAGGACAACGCAATACAACACAGGGTCTACATTAACCAATAAACCCACATGAAAACCAACATCCACACAGATTTGTCTAATAAAAGTTTATTCAGTGGAGATTGAGGTGAATATAATTTCAGACTCGTTTTGTCTGTATAACCTCAATTCACACAGTTCACAGCACACTACAGCAGCTGAGACGTGAATGACCAGTAAGAAATGAAGCCAAAGTATCCCGTGCACCAGGACGCTCCACCATATCATTTTACAGCACAAAGTCATTGTTCTTATTAACTGGAGAAGGGGTACTTGGGTAAGATCCAGAACACCAAGCTGTTCTCTGATCCGTGTTTGACCGTTTGATGTTTTTCAAAGCACACTGAGGTGTCAGTGATGAGAAAAGAGAGAGGAATCTTTTTGCGCTAGTGGACAGTTTGCAGATATCTTGAAGGAGAGCACATCAGATGACACCACTTTGAAGGAAGTTTGTTTTGCCTTTCTCAAATATCTTGTACATATCGCTCACATCCGTAACTGCAGCCAACCCATTTCATTTGTTTGGCTGGCAGCCAGCTCAAAGGAGGCCAGAGGGGCAACCTTGAAATATTTTTCATGCAACACTCCAACGACCAATTCACTCGCCAAATGTATTCTCTGTGCTCTACGTCTTTAGACTGACACTTTATTTCCTGCATTCATTCATTTTTGACAGCCTAGCATTTTTTTTTTTCTGAACGGCACAAGCTGACAGGTACGACACAGATTTAAGTCTAAGATGCGAGGGCGTCTACAAAACTATCCATCCATGCGTCTCATGTGACATTAATACTGAACTTACCGAAGTGATTTTCCCCGATGATGGAATTAAAATCTCCTCAGCCATCTAGGAGTTCTGGTATCTGGTCCAAAGCAACAAAAAGTCAAAAAAAAAAAAAAAAAAAAAAGAAAGAAAGAAAAAGAAAAAAAAAGATCCTGTCTACACAGCAGCGTCTGTCATAACTGTAATAGCAGGCGTGGTCACACTGGCTCCAAATGAATAATTCTGGGATGTTGTTAGTGTGCAAGTGTGTTGAGCAGCAGTCCACAGGACACTAATAACAAGCTACCACAGTGTCATCACATGATAGGAAGCAGCGTGACAGACAGAGAGAAAAGCCTGCTGAGAGCAATTAGCCATAACAAAATTTTAGAGGTTAGGGGAAACAAAATGAATAGAGATACAAATAAAATTAAAAAAAAAGTAAGGAAGAAAGTAAGAACTGAAAAGTGAATGAATTGACAGTGAAGCTGGAGCTGGAGTAAGACGAGGAGAAAAAGCAGTGGAGCGGAAAAATAAAAGTGAAATAAAGGACAGATGAGATCTGAGGAAAAGAAAAACCAGACAAGCAGAAGAGGTGAGAGGAGGAGAGTCTAAAGAGAGAGGTCTGAAGAGCAAAGACAGAAACAAAGAAACAGACGTTTTAAAGCACAAAAAACGGAGCAACAGGGAAGAGATTAGAAGAGATTAGGACTGAACCAAAAGTGGAGCTCACCAAGTACACAGTAAAATGAACAGTGTTAGGTCAACACTTAGAGTCAATTTTAACACGGAGCCAGTGAACATATGGTCCTGCCCTGAACATAGCTACAGTTTTCACAGTCAATTTTACTCTATAATCACTTGTAGAGTAAGACTTGAGTAAAACTCACAATTGTTAATATACTTTTGCTCTTTGGAGATAAATAATACTTGTAGTGTTACTTAATCATGACACTGTTACTTTTAAAGAGTTATTCTAATTATTATCCAATAGTGTAAGACGACAAGCTACTGGATTGCAGCGAGGCTGCCATTTTGTGCCGTCTGCCCTTCTGACCAACACTATCAGGCACGGTGGGTGAGTTGAACTGGCAAACCACCGATTGCGAGGCGAACTCCTACCACTGTCACTGTCGCCCCCAAATGACATGCTATTTCTGTGCTAAACTTATTTTATTCAAGTCAGTGTGATTTGGCAGATTTTTCCTGAAATCAACAACAATTTCTTTTGTTTTGTGGACATTCAGGTTTAGATTGTTTGCATCACACCAGTCCACCAGATGTTTCACCTCCTCTCTGTAGACTGTTTCGCCGTTGTCCCTAACGACCCACCACAAACTTAAAGATGTGATTGGTACTGAACCTGGGATGGCAGTCAGGAGTCATCAGGGTGAAGAGTAGTGGGCTCAGTACACAGCCAGGGGAGGGGGCAGGCAGTGCTGAGGGAGATGACCCTTGTGGTAGTTTTGTCAGCCCTCACAGACTGGGGTCTGTCAGGGAATCCAGCAGCCAGGAGCTAGTTTCCTCAACAGATGCTGGGGGAGGATTGTGTTGAATGCTGAGCTGAAGTCCAGAAACTTTCGCACATGAAGATTTTTCTCCAGGTGTTTGAAGCTCATGTGCAGTATGGAGGAAAAAGGGTCCTCTGTGCAGCGGTTGGAGCGGTAGACAAACTGCAGCAGATCAGAGAGGAGGGAAGTTTGGAAATGATGTGGGCCTTCATCAGCCTCACCATTAGTCAGGGATCAGTTTATTTTTACTTTCTTTTTTACTCTGGTGGCCTTTATTTTAAAGTGCTAGGACAGGAAAGTAGGGTAATGAGAGAGGGAAGACATGCGGCAAAAGTCACCAGGCCGGGATTCGAACCTGCGACAGCCGCGTGGAGGACTAAGGGGTGGTGGGTTGTGCCTAACCCCCAACACAGTACCTGCTTGATACTTATATTTTTACTCATGTAAAGAGTCTGTGAGTGTCCGATAAAGTGCTATATAAATTTGATGTACTATGATTATGATTATTATTAACGTGTGAATGTGGAAGTGAATGGATGAATTCACTCATGCTTTGGGGGTCCTGTGGATTTGATAAATCACTTTACAAGTCATTTACTATTATTATTATTATTATTATTATTATTATTATTATTATTATTATTATTATTATTATTATTATTATTATTATTATTATAGAAGTGTCTATATGAGATGAGACCACGTATAAGTATGTATATCTTATATGATACTATTAAACTTCATCTGATAGTTTCCATAGCTGTAAACTTCTTCAGACGTTGAATATTTAGCATTATTGGAAAGTTCCCAAGATCATATGGCGCTCAAACTCAAGTTTGACCTGATTAAATATCCTCTTGCTATTTTTGAACATAAAGGTTTCTACTGGCACATGGTGAGATTCATTTGAAACAGCTCTGTTGTCACCCCTCTCAGTGGTCATGTGCTCATAATTTTGGCTACAGTTGATGGAGCAGTAAGTGTGTTTCCTATGGCTGGTCACTGGGTTACAGCCACCCGCCTAGCATTATGCACTCCCTAATCCTATGACTTACCTCCACTGATTAAGCATGAAAGACTGGTTTTGTTCATTAAAGCCTATTTCTCAGTGCTAACGATATCCTCACTTATTATACACCATGAGTTTTGTACATTTGGACATTGAGGTCTGGAAACTGAAACAAGTATGGTAATTATGCCAGGGTATACTGTTCAAAGACAAGCAAACATGAAACATCCACTATAGTCTATCAGTACTTTTTCCTCCAAATGCCCATCCAACCATCGATTATCTTTGTATGCTTATCACTAGTGGGGTCCCCAGGGGTTGTTGGTGCGTCAACAGGCAACATTTATGGACACTAAAGTAAAGTTGGAAAAGCCAGCAGAATAGAAAAAAAAAAGGATAACCAGTGCAATGAAGACCACAGACTCACAGTCATTTAGAGAAGTCATCCTCTTTAAATAGTCTTTTTGAAGCTATACCATTAGTTTTTGTCACTTTAAAAGCATTTTCTCATTGAGTTTTCCTGCGTTAGGGTTTCCTGACGTTAGATCTTGGAGGCCCCCCAGTGGTCAAACTTCAGGGCCCAAGAAAATGGCATTAGACAGTTTGGCTTTTAAAGAATACATATTACATAAGTAGAGTTAACCTCACAGAAAGTTTTAAAAGTACAAAGATAACAAATCATTTAGATTTGCATTTAAAAAGTTATATTAGTTACATTACCAGTATCTAAAATAACTCAATGATAATAATTATTAGTATATTTTACTAAAATAATATATTGTCAATTGTGATTTTAAATCATGTTTCCGTTACTCCGTTCTTGCTTTAAATCACATGTGTCAAACTCAAGGCCAGGGGCCAAATCTGGCCTGCCGCAGCTCTTTATGTGGCCCTCTAGACTCCAAATTACATCCATAAATCCCTCCTGTTTTTCACAATTCCACAAAATTCACACAAAATCAACAGATCCCCACATTTTTTCTGATTTTAGTGCTATTTTTTTCCTCAAAATTGGTCAAAAACATTGGATTTAAGTCACTGATGCCTCAGCCTGACTTGATGTCAAGTTATAATCCATGATTGATAAACGATTAATAAAAATAAAAAAATCACATTTAACATCATACAATAATGCAAATATTGCAAAAAATCCTTACAAAATTTTTTTAAATCAGCACCACAAAATCTGTGATTTTGATTGCAAAAATAAAAAAACGCAAAAACAATCACAAAATCCTGGAAGGACTGATCAGTGACTATTTAATTTTAAGAAACGCTTATTGGATGCTGAAACAAACATATATTTATTGATATTCTAACAGTTTAATGGGTTTTATCAATACATTCTGGCACAACCGGCTCTTTTAGAACATTGACATTTTTGATAGGGCCCAAAATGAGAATGAGTTTGACACCCCTGCCCTAAACTCTGCCTAAACTGCCTCCATAATCTCCTGGTTCCTCTAGCTGAAGCTTCTCCCAGAGGGAAGCAACACAATAATTTAAGGGAGGGCCTTGAAGATAGATTAGCCAGTGTCATCCATGCTGTCATTACCAATGAGAAGCCAGGCAGGAAATGGATGACTCTCATTTGTTCCCATTATTTAGCCAATAGCCATTATGTTCACACAGACACACACAATCTGTGAGCTGTCAGCACAGTGAACCATTTCCATTTTGCTGGGAGAGCGTCTGTGTGTGTGTGTGTGCGTGCGCGTGTGTGTGTGTGTGAAGTAATCACAAAGCTTCACAGGGGTCTCACAGTATTCCTGCAGTTTTTAGATAATGACAAAGAGCTAATAAACATGCTCTAATAACAGGTATATTAGCAAAGGAGACTTAGAATATTATCATCATAACGTATCATTAACCTGTTATCTACAGAGTGAATTCAGGCATGGTAATTGTAACATAAATTGTTTTAAAGGAGCAGAGGTGGTCCTAGCCTTTTTGGCGAACCACTTTTCTGGCGTCACCCCATCCTCCCTCTTCAGCCCACCTCCTCGAAGATGTCATCCAGACACAGACACAGATTCGAATGCGACCCAGGCCACTTGGGTATCTGATTCAAATGTCCAGGTCACATTCATCTGACCTGAACGTCATTGATACTCGGCAAATGTCACTATTCTGCATCCTAATAAACGCAAGAGGGAAGAAAAGCAACAACGATGGACTATAATGAGGATTAAGTTAATATGCTGCTCTGGTCAGACAACAACTTCAAAATCATAAGTTGTGTTCCACGTTAGCATCCATGTTTACTTCTGCAAACGCTGAGCACTTCTTCTTTTTATGGCGGTTGGCAAAACACTGAGATTGCTGACGCTATTGCGCCCTCTACTGCGCATGGGGAGACTTTATACGACACATACACGTCGAATATATTTGGAAGTGTGAAGGACAACGGGAAAAAAAATCCGATTTGACAAAAAAATTGGAATTGGGTCACTTCAGGCTGCAGTGCGAATGCTGCCTATGTCGATCATAGATGTTTCTGTTGTTTATTAGTAACCACGACAACAGAACATAACGTCTCAACCTTACATGCGAGCATGCACTGGTAACTTCTCCAAGAGTTAGTCTGCCTAGAACCAACATCTATACCTTGTGGAATTCAGCAGAAGGAGATGGAAAAGTATTTTGAGTCTTGCTTTATTCTCAATGTCTTCTAACGTCCATAACCAAAGAAAAGAACGGGGGACAACGTTGGTCTTCTCTTCTCTTTCCCTACATTCTGGTGTGAACGTTTGTGTCCACAACAACCTCTTTAAAATATATTACAATTTTGGCTTTGTATTGAACCACTTTTGTAATTATGATGATTTTGCAAATAGATTGATTTATATATCTCTGCGTCCACTCGGTGGTCCCATTAGGTGTATATTTTTGTCATCTGTATTTCTTACACAGACGATGTTATCTTTGCTGTGGATAAAAATTTCTGAACCTTCTGCTTATAATAATTCATTCACAGATTATGAAGGGGTTTCCAATTTTGTCTTATCCAGAACCAGATTCGTTAACGTAATTAATTAACTCTGTGATAAAAAAAAAGTTTGTTGTTGTTACAAGTTCGAAAGACAGTAATTGTCGCTTTGTTCCTAAGTGGCAAAGTTTTGTTCCTGAAAATAAAAGTGTGTGGTAATTATAGTGTCAGTGAAATCAAAACAGCAGCAGGAGGGTAATGGACCTCTTACCTTCATCTCTGTTTCCCAGCCAGCGCTGACATAAACTCACCACACAAGCACACAGGTGAGAAATCAAGTGTGAAGAATCTTTGATAGCTGTTGCTTAAGTTATTGGCAAACACACAAAGCCTTTGTACATCACGCAATCACATCCTCACTCATAGTATATGAAGAGTTGAGAGCTTTTGTTTTTGTTCTTTTTGGGGGTTGGGGGGGAGCTTCACTTTGTATCAAATTAAAAACAGATGCAGACTCATATGGACACCCAGCAGCAGCACAGGGCTACGTACCAGGAGAGGCCAAACCGAAACTGTGGGACAGTTAGCAAAGAGGTTGTCATCAACCTAATGGTCAGTTGTTGTGATACTCTGTCTCTGGTCCATTTGCCTCTGTGGTCAGATTCAATTTCAACCGGTATGCCTGGGCGCCGCTCTTCCATTAGCTGACAGATGTATCTCACTCCTTCAGGCTTTGGGGGTCCGGCCAAATTTTAAGGCCAATTGACTTTTAATATGAATCACGGTGGGACGCCACAGACTCATCCCATCACAGGAAATTAACACCCTGAAGCACACACTGTTGTAAGTAGTCACTTGTGATGTGCCACACAGACACACGCACGCACTCACCCATCCACACACACACACACACACACACGCACGCACACACACACACACATACATAGTACATCTTTCTATCTTCACAGGCACTTGGCACTGACTTCCATTCATTTTTCATTCATTTCAGCCCAACCCTTGACTCTTATGGTAAAACCCAACCATTGCCAGTACATGCCAATCTCTAATCCTACTCTAAACCCAATCCACACCTTAGTCCTAAACCAAACCGCTAACCCATATACTTCTTCTTATGAAGATACAGCAGCTGGTCCTCACAGTGTAGTATTTGTTGGGGAAATGATCATTACAGTGTATCAAACACAATGACACACAACACACACACACAAACATGCATGTAGACAACACCATGGCATGCAGGCTATGGACACCTGTAGAGCAGTCACTGGTTTCCTGTCCGATCTGATACAATAGATTCAGTACAAACACTTTGCTCAACAATTTTTGTAACTTGTGTGTTTAACATTACAGCTTTATACAAAATACAAGAAAGACTACTTGTTTTACTCTTTTAATTATGAACGATTAACATGCAAAAAATCTTTTTGAAAAGTTGCTTATCCAGTGACGCATCTGAAAATGCTTATCTCAAAAATGCTTATGAACGAATTAAGCTGAAAATTTTATATTTACATTGTTTGGTTACACTGAAAAAAAAAAACTTTAGCCTTTCCTCATATTTTTGTGTTTTCAAAGGTTTTGTTTTAGAAACCTCAACATATTTAGTTTTCTCTCTTGAATCTGTTCCTTTTTTTTTCCCTTTTTTTTTTTTTTTTTACCACCAAAGCAGTGGATCCTAATGTTTTCCTAAATGTTTTCTCAGTTTCAGTTTTTGTCATTTTGTAGGTTTTAATTAATCATAACTCATGATAACTATAGCCTGATTAGGACCACATCATCTGCTTTTTGCAGACGACGGGGTTTAATCAGGAATGTTTTCATTAAAATTGTTTTGTTTTTTTCAGCAGCACATTTCAATTTGTTCCTCTTAATAAAGATCAATAATTACTTTAAGAAAATAATGCATCCTTTTCAGATTTTCTCTCAAATGATAATATTAACACTTAAAAATGAAATCTTCTAAATGGCAAACTAAGGACACAGAATCAAATTAACCAAAACTGACTGAGGAAAAAAAAAAATCATCTGAGTCATTTTAAGAAAGAAAAGACAAGAAAATAACCACAAAAAAAAAATCTAGTGAGGCGTCCTGTCTAACACCAAAACCTTTAGTGTAACAAGAGTTTAATATGCATAATGTTAGAGCCTATAATAATCAAGTCCTCACCTTTCAGTCACTGAGGCTGAAGTATCACATTTTCTCATCAAAGTGACTATTAGTCACAGTACGCAGCTGGGCAGCAGGGGTGAGGGCAGAGCTGCGCGCCACCAAAACGGCATTATTGAACATGTCGGTCTTTCGTCATTAATCATTGGGAACAACTGAATCACTTTAGTCATGCTCTGGAGTCTGGGACGGCCGCCGCCTGCTCAACGGGATCATGTTCACGCTTACACTCTAACATAATACTCTCAACTTCCACGTGTGGGAAGTTCTTAGGACTTTGCAACAACATCTGTTTCTGATACATGCAAAGATCTCTTCTTTGGTCTCATTTGCCAAAAAAAAGTTGTTCTAGAAACTCTTGTGGTTTGTTGAAACGCAGCTACGTTGTGCTGATCCTGTTCACACTTCCAAACATCTCCAAACAAGCCAGTGCTTTGACAGCCATGTTTTTAATCTCATGCAACACATTTTGTTTCTTTTCTCTCTCTCTGTGCATAATCTGATTTCCCTGGTGGCCTGGAACTCAGTAAATTCTCTCTCATGCTCGATGGAGACGAGAACTTCTACATGCAGGCAGATTGACTGATGACCAATGAGCTGAAGTCGTTCTTTCCTAATTGGTCTCCTGCGATCACAGCGTCACTCTGTGAAACACCACCTTCCACCTCCCGCTCTCTCTCTCTCGCTCTCTGAGCCCACACACACACACAGGATGGGGAGGGACTGATCCGCACACCATAAGTTGGGTCAGTGTGGCTTCTGTCAGCACATCACCGCCCACCAGACGGGTTCCAGTCACGTCCACTGAGAAGTGTAGCCCCCTTGACCATCATGCAGCTGCAGAATCAACTCTCTGGGCAGCGGGCTGTCTCTTCCCGGACCCCACGGCTCTGAAGTTACCTCTGTTCAGGTGGAAGAGCTCAAACTGCTATGACCTCTAAGGTTGAGTCAAAATGCTCTGAGGTGCTGGGGAAGAGGAGACACAGTCCAGTGGGCCTGCTCCCACCGCTGGCCGCCTCCAACAAGCCGCTGACGCCCTTCGGCATCGAGGACATTCTCAACAAGCCGTGTGCGAAGAGGAGACGGCCGCTCCCGACGTCTCAGCAGGAGAGCAGCCCATCCGACCGGCGGCTGCTGGGCCTGAGCTCCCCGCTGTGCGCGCTGGAGGAGCTGGCCAGCAAAACCTTCCGGGGCCTGGAGGTCAGCGTCCTGCAGGCTGCAGAGGGTAATCCCTGCTCTGCTCTTTGTTTCTGCAAACGCCTACAGTGTTTCTGCCAATTGTTTTCTCTGGGACAGAAATTTTTACGAGAATTTGGTCAGAATAATTCAACTTCTCAGGTGGAAAATAGTCTATGTTCAAACATATCAACAGTTTGCCTTTTAGTCATTTTTTTATATATGTTAAATATGTGTGTAGTAGATAGATATCCACTAATTGACTGTTCATCTCTATATGTTCAGATTTTTTTCTTGTAGAATCAAAAAGGTTTTAATGCCAAGTTTTCTTGTAGGATATAGAAATTTATAGCAATATACAAATATGTAATAATTAAAACCCACAAAGAAAAGAAACATATAGTGCAATCCATCATAATAATGTCCATCTCTGTACATAAATGCATTAGACATTCTAATTATGTTAAATTATTACGCAGGAACGCTCATGTTTTTATTATATTGTTACAATGTTATTTACAAAAACTAGAGACCTGTAACTCATCTTTTTATATTAACAACTTTTTATTACCATGTGGCATTTTTATCCTTCATTCTTAATCTGAGGAGATTAAGAATGAATCTTAGCATTTAATGAATCTGCGGCATTTAACACGCATTCATGTCGACAGCTGGAGGATGTAAGAAACAAAGAGGTTATGATGAAATTAAACCTAAAAGTCTCCATGTTTGCTTCGCAAATGAGCTTCAAATTAAAAATAGATGGATACACGTGGTTGTACGAAAGCGTATGAAATACAGATTGAGACACAGACTGAATAAGCGATAATACGTAACGAAAATAGACAGTAATGAATGAATATTTATGAATGGTTTTGACAATATTTAACAGCTTTAAACCAGAACCGACACCATCTAAAGAGACATTTTTGCCTCGGTCCAGTTAAATAGAACTAGTTCAGAACCACGAATGTTACGTGATGTTTTGGAAAAAGTGAACTTATCATTTCTGATAAAGTTCTACTGCAGGACATTCATTATCAAAGAAGAACCATTTTGTTTTTAGATTTTAAAATAAAATAAAAAGACAATGGATATATTTTCTTCCATGGGACGTTGATATTTGTGGAGAATACTTTTTAAATCACATAGATTTGAATTTCATTACAAAACGTACTGATATTAGTGATACTTTACTGTTATTCTGTTGTGGAAGTTCAATGCAATCATTCCATGAAAAACAGAAAAAAAAATTGCTTAAACCTTCATTCGTTATTGTTTCTATATTTAATAACATTAGTAGGTACTTTATCAATTTTATGTAAAGTTATCTGAGAACTTAAGATGATTCAGGTTAAACCTAACCTAACAGATTCAAACATTTACATCATACACATTTTAACTCTAATGTACTTTTTCTAAACAAGACAGTAAATCTACAGTAAAACAAAAATAATAATAATAAATAAAACAGATTTCAACACAATAAAATGAAAGTGACTCCTATTGTGTATTTTTGCATTTGAATATTTCTATTCATTCATTTTTTTATTTTTATTTTTTTTGTATATAGATGTGAAATTGTATAAACAAGTCTCGTCCTGTAAATGTTCAAATTAAATAAAATTAGATAGCTACTTATTAGCCTAATTCATTTTGTCAAAGCTTTTATTAGCGCGACCCCCAAAAGGTCGAGTCACTTTCCTGTTTCCGTTCGCTCTGTAATCGTCTGGACCCGGTCTTTCTCTTCCCCTCAGGCCGGGACGGTCAGGGCCTTTTCGGACAGAGGAACGCCCCTAAAAAGCGCCGGAAGTCCCGGACGGCCTTCACCAACCATCAGATCTACGAGCTGGAGAAACGCTTCCTGTATCAGAAGTATCTGAGTCCGGCGGACCGGGACCAGCTAGCCCAGCACCTGAGCCTGACCAACGCGCAGGTCATCACTTGGTTCCAGAACAGGCGGGCCAAGCTCAAGCGGGACCTGGAGGAAATGAAGGCCGACGTGCAGTCCGCCAGAGCCGCTGGAGCTGTGGCCTTTGAGAAGCTCTCCAAGCTGGCGGAGCTGGAGAAGTGCGCGGCCGAAGGCCTGGGCCTGGTGGCGCGGTCTGCGCTGAACCGGGCCGGAGGACCGGAGCAGAGGTTCGGCAGGACTGAAGGAGGTCTCAGCAGGCCGCATGCGTCTCATACTCTTCCTTCCCCCACGCTGCCGCGGGACAGAGACGGACCGAACAGCAGGTGCGGTTCGGAAGATGATGATGAGGAGGAGGAGGAAGAGGAGGAGGAGGAAGAGGAGGAGGAGGAGGAGATCGACGTGGGTGACTGAAGCGTCCCACGTAGCGTGGAGTGACTGTCGTGGTTTCTCTACTTTAATTCAGTTACACTAACGAACGTGGTTGACTGAATATGAAGGTATTTTTTTGTGCCAAAGTATTTGTGGCTTGGAACTGAGAAGTTGAAAAGAAAAATCTTATTAGAGTTATGTAAATGTAGATTTTATTTTTAGTACAAAGTACAAAACAACAATTACACCTTTTCAGATTCAATTTCTTAAGTACCAGATACAAATTGTATTTTTTTGAGCCACACTTACAAATTAAAAAAAGGTTTTGGGTTGCTGTGGTGGTGCAGGGGTTAAGAACAGCCAATCTATTGCAGCGTCAGTCCACAGGTTCGATTCCTGGCCTGGTGACCTTTGCCGCATGTCTTCCCCCTTCTCTCAGTGCCTGTTTTCCTGTCAATTCACTATCAAGTAAAGGCCAACAAAGCCTTTTTGTAAAAAAAAATCTTACGTCTACAAATTTGCCCGAATGGTGTAAAACAAATTCACAGAAAAATATAAGGTGAATATTTGTTTTAATCACTCAGACACAAAACTACTGTTGCACTGAACAGATTCCTCAATATGGGTCACAGATTCAGTTCTACAGGTCACAAATACAAAAGTCCTGCTGTGATGTTTTTGCTGCCCAGTAAATGATAAAACTCCTTCACTGAGCCTGTAAAATAGCTCAGAACCATTAAGAGTTTTGTATTTCACAGAATCGGTATGAATTTTAAAAGTATGGTAAATCCATCCACAGACCAAATTAATAAAGATATAATTTTTAATACATTTAAGAAGATGGGATGGTGTGATGTAGCCTATTGAATTGTCCATTTAGCAAAAAAAAACATTTTGTGAACAGCTTCCAAAGAGCCTGCATAAGAAAGAGAGATTTCAAAAACAAGAGAAGAGAGGGGGAAGAGATGGTCATCAGGCCAGGATTCGAACCTGCATTGGCCGTGTCGAGGACTTAGGCCTCCTTATGTAGGCTGTGCTTCACCCCCAACCCCCTGGCCCACCACAGCGCCCTGGTCAGTACAGGATCTGTCTCTGGTGAAGCTAGTATCATGACGTCGGACATAGGATACTAATGTGGCATCAAACTTAATTGTTTTAAGTAAAGTCAAAAGTTCCTTTAAGTTAAAAAAAAAATTAACTTTTAAGTTAATTCAACACAAAAAAGTAAGTTATCATCACTAAAGCAAAAGAAGTAAGTGAAATTACCGTAAATATTCCATAACATGAACTACTACCCTATAAAGACGTAGCAGTAGTTTTGTGTCTGTGAGTGATAACTCACAGACACAAAACATTTTTTTCTTCTGACACAGACATGCAGATTTGTTTTGAACTTTAAGTTCTTTGAGTCACTTTAGTGTGACTCGAATACAATTTGTCTCCTGCGCCTAAGAATCCAAAGAGGCGTAAACATCTACGATTACAGGAGTCCTGTACAATTTTTGCTCTGCCGCTTCAACTTTTCAGTTTCGCGCCACAAAATACTTTTGCATCAAAACTACCTTCATAAACGAAGCCCTGTATTAAATCAGGCTGAACTGTGTATACTGACGCCAGATCTGTGGAGCTTTGGGTGTTTCTGGAAGGTGTGTGAGCCCCACCACCGAAGTGCCTTGAAGCAACGGGTGGCCTGAAAACATTTATTCATATTTTTTCTTCAAAACTCCAGGGGGTTTTATAACACTCTAAAACAAACCAGATCTCTTTTATTTTAAGTGTCGTTCATTGGTCAGCCTACTTTTAATTGATTCATTAATCCATTCGTGCATATTGGTCACTACAGTGGACAGCTATCTAAAAGCCATTTTCTTGTGCTTCTTGTGAATTTTTATGTTATAAATGCACACAGACCACTGAAGTGGACACTAATGCATCATAACATACACTATCAACTACTGACCATCAGCTGCAAATGCAATAAATTATTTTTGTTAAATCCAATATGGCCGACAGACAAAAAAAGCCTGCCAACCGACCCGGTCCCTCCTTCTACTGTAGACAACTCCTCCAGTAAAAAATATATTGTGACATCAGATAATCCCTACAGAACAATACTACTGATGTATTTTTAAAATAACAACTTTGTATTTGGAGAAAATTACAATTGATCAGCTAAAACAAATAAAATAATTTTTTTTTTTTACAAAATTTCTTTTCCTACCTTTTTTTATGCCTTAAAAAAATCTAAACAATTTGGAAAAAAATCTTGACGCAAAGGATCATAATTCATGCACGAAAGGGTTAATATGCACAATCTGCAGCTATGTAATTTGTGTCTCAGTAAGATGACGCACACGTGTCCCCACCGTGTCCCCCGCCAGGTCCAGGCCTGCAGTGATTTGGACTGGAGTCCATATGGTTCCAGTGTTGTCGTCTTCAGCTGTGAACCACTTTGATGGATTAACTAAACCCGTCTATTGAACAATTAGACCCTGTTTGTGGACACACTCCCTGGGGCCATGAATATAAATGTGCCTCAGCGGGTCGCCGCTTTTTGT
Organism: Girardinus metallicus; assembly: GCA_903067095.1. NCBI lineage: Eukaryota > Metazoa > Chordata > Actinopteri > Cyprinodontiformes > Poeciliidae > Girardinus > Girardinus metallicus. The sequence continues at coordinate 18,548 of CAEGAE010061590.1, read as the reverse complement.
CTGGCTTAAAGCTTCCCAGTATCAGCTAGTACAAAACTTTCAACCATTTCCTTCATTTTCCATGGAACGGGCTGGTAGACTGCAGCCATGGGAACAATAAACTGGTGGTGTGCCAAAAGTCCCAGTGTTGTCAGTTTTAAAAAAAATTAAATATTATAAAAAGCTATTAATATTTCATGCACTGTGTACAATAACTGGTAAAATCCACTGATTCAAATTTAAAATTGTTGTAGTTTGGTGTTTATTAAGCTGTGCCACAGTGAACCATAGAATAATCTTAACTTTAAATGAAACCTATCAAGTAGATCCTAGCATCTGATTGGTTATAACGGCAGCAAGTCAACATCACAGCAATTAATGTGAACAGAGCGTTGGTAGCCCTGACTTCTAACTTAGAGTAATAAAGACTGAAAAAATAGATTCATGAATCGATTACTGCATCATACAAGTATTTTTTTCTACTAAACAAAATGTATTCTTTTTTTTTTACATCCATGCAGAACCCTGCAGGCGGACAGAAACTGGTGCGTGAACTCTTGACAAAATTTCTCATTTACAGTCTTAGGTGTGGCTGTGCAAAATCAAGTTCTGGTCATGAGGAAGTAGTATTAAAATGAAAAATTACTTCTGAAATACAATATATAGACTTCAAACACACACTCACACATACACACACATTTTTCTTTTACCCTTGACAAAGTGAATCACTTAAGGATTCAATCTTGTACTTATTATTTTTGACACTTGGACCTCTGTATTCCATAATATGAAATAATTTCATTAGTGTATGAGAATAACCACACATATTCTCTCTGCATTAACGTTTGCTGCTTACACTGTGATATTGACAAATACGTCTCTCAAAATAAAGACAAATATGTCTCAACAATAATGTATTGTGTTTATACTGTCTGCCTTTCCACAATCATGTTCCCTCACTACAATCAATGGAGATGACAGGATTCATTCTTTCAAGTCCTTCCTTTGACTTTTCGTCTGGCGGACGGTGAATTGTCTTCGTCAGTCTGGCACAGCAGAAGGCTGCACAGCAAACGGCCACAGGGAAACGTATTCTCCGTGTGACAAACACACACAGAGAAGAAATATGATTTCACTCAACTGGAAAATTGAAGTTTGATGCACACACCCCCACACTGCGTGAACAACCAGACCTAACACCACCCCCCACTCCCACCCACCCACCTCTCTTCATGGCCTCCTGCTGGACCCGGCTGCTGCCATGTGGGACCTTTCCAAACAACCAACACTCACAAAGTGTGAGGACCTGCTATTATTAGGCCTGCTGGATTCAATTCAGGCTACGCTGGTTTTCTGTCACCGATTCGGTTTCTTGTGAAAATATCACTTGCGTCCATATTTTGTGTCTTTTAAAATGATTCCTTTCTACTCTAAGAATATATAATAGTCATAATTTTTTTTTTTTAAAGTCAAGCTGATGGAAGCTTGCCACCATCAGCGTGTGAATATGCGTGAATGGGTAAATGATTGAAAGCAGTGTGAAGCGCTTTTGGGTCTTATGGACAGACTCCTCTCCAACGAGGGCCCCTCTAGTTTCTGGAGGGCCCTCAGAAACTAGAGGAGCGTAAGTCTCACTGACATCTGAAACCTCTTGAAATCCTGCTGTTCTTTGATGAACAGTGTTAAAAAGGTGAGCATGCAAGCAGCAGCGTTTCATGTGCTATATCACTGGCCCAAAATGGCCGCCTCCCTGTACATTTTTGGGGGTTAGAGACCTATTTTCTTGATTTGGGGTCAAAACCTATATACCGTTTGTTCTATCTCACCTTAGGGGGCGCCGTAGAGCAGTTTGGCCACACCTACTTGAGATTCCACTTGAATCCCAAAATTTTAGCTGGTGGACAATTTTGGGGGAAGTTTGGTGAGTTTTTGAATATGTTGAGGTCTACAATAAGCTGCATTTTTTGTCGGAAAAATAATAAGCAATCCTGCTTATACAACAGGCCTTTGCAGCGCCTAATAAGAGCCTAATAATAGTTATTTATACTATTACCATTTTCATGCCTGGAGCAGATTGAGTTAATTTATCAGTAGGCAGATAATAGCTAATCATCTTTTCATGCAGAACAAAGCCTTTACTGCACAGCCCCTATGCTGTGTAAGGATGTGCTGAACTGTGAGAAACTGTAGCAGAGTGTGTTAAGCAGCCATCTTGGCTTTATGGTTGTATTTGCTAGAGCAGAGCTGAAGAAATGATCTGTCTGTGCTGCAGGGCACAGCTTGATTGATCACTAAATAGGGTTGATTTGAAATTTTAGTTATTACATTCCTTTAGAGCCCCCTCAACACCACAAGCTTTAATTTTATGGGTTATTGAGCTGAGCTTGTCCCTGGTAAAATTGATATGTGAATTAATTTACTTTTAACTGGTGATTAATTGGTATTCACAAGTAGAACTATCCATGACTCTCCTCCCTCCCCTTCTCAATTTGCACATTAATCAAATTCTAGTTGATAATTTTGATAAAGAAATGGATTTAACTATGCTGGAAACCATAATTCACTCATACTGAAAGACATTTTCTCCTACATCTGCCCTGGGGCCTGAGCTCCTTGGCTGCTAAGCTGCCTGCCGAGTGTGTTAAAGTCACAGAAGCAGAATGAGTTTGGCTGCTCCATTTGCTGAAAACAGAAATAGTGTGTCTACTACGATGTTTCTGTGCTGAGCATCCTCTTCTTAATGTGGCAGAACTTTTAGTCCATGCAGAGGGCTGGCTTGCATATGCATACTTGTATATTACAATTTGAGGACAACTTTCACAGCATTTTGCCAAGAAAGAGAGGTAATTTGTCCAAAGTGACTTTTTCCCGGTCCTTACAGTTTTGCAGTTTTACTGTGATTTAGAGGTATGGTGTGAATTACGTTTTAGTTCAGGTTCGGGTTAAGAATAGACTAGCAAGGGTTGGGTGTAGGGACAGTGTCTGGGTTAGGCAAAAAATGCTGTAACTAAAATGAATGGACTCAAAACGAAGTCCTCAGTTTGCACAGAAGTACAAGGGTGTGTGCGTGTGTGTGTGAGAAAGGGATGAGAGAGACTCCTCAGATCTGTGAAGGCTGTCTGCCCATCATGTTGCAGACCACCAGGTCGTCCTCATTTGTTCTTCTACTGACATCTTGTGGTGGATTCTATATACTACATCCTTAAGTACACTTCACACTATGACAGAAGTTGTGTGCGGCTGTTGTCGAGAATCAGAGGCGGTCCCAGCCTGTTTGGCGCTGTGGGTGAACCATCTTTCCGGTGCCCAGTCAAAGCCTCATCTTTGACGGGATGATGCCTGCAGCTTTTCACCAAGAGTAATCAAGTCTTTAGATCAGATGTCATGATGTTTTCAGGGTAACATGGCCATTTGGATGTGTTGTTGTACAAGAGGTGAAGTCCAGTTTATAATTATTGAGATCCACAACTGCATCAGCAAAGTTGTTGACACCTATTTAATGATTAAATACTTCATATTTTGCAAGTTACTGAACCAGTCTTTTACTTTTAGCCAATCTAAGCTTTTGTGTTATTTTGCTGTATGGAGATTGATACATTGTTGTGGAATTATAGTCATATTTCTACCATTCATTTGAGTCAATGAATGGTAGAAATATAACCATTCATTGGTCATATTTCTCCAAGGGAAATCTGTTGGCCCATCAGCCACACTAAGATTTTTTTTTTTTCACCAGCCAGCATTGCAGCCGGCCCTATGTTATCTTCTTTACCCTTCAAGTGGTGTTTATGTGAGCACTTCTATGTTAATGCTCAGTTTTAGACTGAGCTCCGCCAGTAGTAAAACTTATTTTACTCTTAAACAAACCATTGAGCGAGTCTCAGAATATTTACTCACCCCATGTTTTCTGTGACCATAACAGAACGGGGGAGACTCAGCAACAAGGAGGGGGAGGCAAAAAAGGTCTGTGTTGGAGAATGTTATGACCCGTCTCATTTAGTCGCAACAAAAGACAGAGAGACAAGGACAGGCAAAATAATTAAGCTCTTTATTGAGCAAAAATAACATGTCAAACAAAAACAAACAGGAAATCATCCAGCAGCTGGAATGACCTAAAGCAGGTAGATTAAGCAGGTACTGCTGCAAAGAAAAAACGGGGTGGGCTAGGAAAGAGTCGGGCAAGAGCCAGCCCTAAAGCAGAGCTGGGCAAGAGCTGCCCAGGACCAAAGCTGGGCCCATCACCAATCCTGGTACCATCCTGGTGGTGGTACCAGAAGGTTCACCGCAAGGTGACCCACACAAGAGAGAAAAGACAACTAGAATACTAGAAATGATCCCTTCATTTAAAGGAAGAGGAACTCACAGAGAAAAATGGGAACTGCTGAAAACCGAAAAGCACAATGCTCATATGGGCGTGTGCATGTGTGTGTGTGTGTGTGTGTGCATGCTGTGAATATGCCATAGTACCTGTACTCTGTCTTAATCTGTCAGATGCTCTGACAGAGATCTATTGTGCAGCAGCAGGCAGCGGAGAGGCAGGAAAAGCCAAGCTGATGTAATTAAAGCTTCTCTGTGGACAGTGTACGTTCATCAGTCTGTCGGTTAAATTCTAAAAGGCATGTTTTAGTCTATGTATGTAGAAGTAAGAATACATTCAACATGTGGTTCTATGAACTGGGCTCTAGGTGCATTTGGATCAGTTTATATTTCTGCACACATTAGCAGGGTTACTTTAGTGTACGTCGTGTGTGCATCGAGTCTGCTTTTGAACAAAGTCAGTGTTTCTGGAATAAGAACAGGTTAGTGTGTCTGTGCGGGCATAAGGTGCTTGACACTTTTATTACCAGCCAATAGAAGCAATATCTCATCCAACAACAGCCAGATGCAGGTGACAGCATGTTGTCTTAATTTCTTCAGGGAGCAGTCACTCGCCCCATCAAGTCTACGGCCGTGTTAAGCTCAGTCACTCAGCACTCGAGCAACAGGCCACGCTTCACATTTTCATTAGTCTAATATTTATTTACAACTCCAAACCCTGCAGTGTCTATGTTATTGCTTACAGATCCCATTCTGCATGACTGTAATGAAGTCAGGGGTGGGTTGCCTCGAGGAGTGGAGTGATTGTTGGTGCGAGCAGCACCAGGAGGCTGAGTTTTTGAATCTATTCTTGGCCTTCGTGATACCTGTTGGATATTACTTTGCTTTGAGGCAAATGGATTAGAAAGTAGGTCAGGGAATTTCAGATGGACCTACTTTGACCTTCAGCATCTCAGGGGGATTTGAATTTTCATCGGTGCAAACTGAGCGTCTGAATGGTTTAACACGGAAACAAGTGATGCTCTTATTACGTCAAAACTGCATCTAAGTACTGTGATGTCCTACATGTGGCTTGTATAACATCTCAGTATATGATGATGGTGCAGCAGAGGGTTTATTCAATGATCACTCTACATATAGCATCAGCTGCAGACAAGTAAAGTGCTTGAAAGTTTTTAAACAGGTAGTATTATATATTTTCCAAGCAAAAAATGCCATTTTATAGCACAATCAAGTAAATATGTTACCATCAGTTCTTATAAAAATATAGTACATTTCAAATATGACTCGTGCTTTTCTATCCTTCCTTTTCACATGTTCGGCCATTTTTGTAATTTATAAACAACGATACAACCTTACATGTTTGAACCAAAGTCTGTCTCTTTGAAACTCCTGATCTTTCTGAAATCCCACCTTCAGAAAATCACCCTGAAGGCAACGTTGCTCCTCTATTAAACTTTAACAACACTGACTTTACATTGACTTCTATTTGTTTTTCCTTCAGTCTATGGGTGTATTCAAACCAGGAATACACCTGTCCTGTGGTCCGTACAGAAAGCAAACTTTGTGCAGTTTGCTTTCATTTTGTGCTTTCTTGAAAGTGGACTATAAGCAACTGCTCCCATTTGACAGAAATGACGGGGGCTGTACAGATCACAGACAAGGAAAAAAACAAACATGGAAGTCCTGTTTCCAGTATTTGTGTAATATTATAACTGCAATACCTCTTAGAATGTCAAGAGCAGCTCATTAAACTCTGTTTTCGCAATGGGATGTTTCTAAATTTGGAATGGCACAAGCAAGTGGAATGATGCAAGTCGAAGGAGAGAAGATGCTTCTCGTCCCCTGAACCACAACATGCTGGCAGCAGTATTGCTAAACAGAAAATGGAAGATCAGGTACAATTTCATTACAATCACTACAAAAGCAGTAGCACTAGCAACACTAAAGGGCTTATTGCCATAATGCCCAGCAAAATTGACTCATGGAGACGTATATTTCCTATAGTTGGTTCACACTGAGGCCAATGTGTATTTGTTGGAAGAAGACCAAGATCACCTCAAAAAATTGCTCTCAGTCTGGTTGTTTAGTTCGCACCAGTCTGAGTGTATTTACATCTGCACAAAATATCCGGACCGATGGAGGAAACAAATTCTGGTCCGTTTTAAACCAGACCAAATGTGTCAGGTCTGAATACATCCTAATCATTACCAATAGATGTCTAAACCTAACCCTAACCATCACAGACATAACCCCTAGACCCAAAAACAGCATTTACCCTCATGAGGACCAAGAAAATGTCCCCCCAAGGACTAATGGTCCCCACAACCCCACATTGTAGACAGAAACAGGTTCCCATAAGGATATAAAAACCTGGTACTCACACGCACACACACCTACATGCTTTTACACGTCTTCACACATGGAAAAAGAACCAATCTCTTCCAGGGCCTCTGGGGACCTAAAGCACCAGGTGACAGGCACAACGGGGGGGGGGACAAGAAGACGTATTAATGTACTGAAGACTTAATGAACCTGAATTCAGAGTAGAGGCACAGGACTATGAGCAGAGGGAGGAGAAAGGGAGAGAGGGAGGGTGTTTACTTTATTAGTTTACAACAGATTAATGGGGATAATCATTTAAGTGATAGAGATGGATTACCCTCTCAAAGCTGGCCACAGCTTTATACAGCCACACACCTACAGTCACGCCCCCACACACACACACACACGCCCACGCACGCACACCCAAACAGGAAGTGTGCTCTGGAGTTTCATAATGTTGAAAAGAAGTTCTTTATTTTGTCTGTTTGTAAAGTTTTAAACTGAATGAAATCGAAAGGAGATGCATATTTCTGACAGTCCTTTTGACTGGAGCATAAATCTTATGTCCCCAGTAAGGGGACATAAGGGGACATGGCCTTTAAGGACATGTCCTACATGTTATGGGTCTCTCTTCATGATTGAACACTGAATCAAATGACTCATCACCAGCAGATCTTGAAGAGATGCTGAGGAGGTTAATTAGTTGTGTTAGCGCAGGGCTACATCTAAAACCAGGAGGTCGGTCAAAAGCACTTTCCGCTACAGACTGATAAAACCTAAATACACCACAGAGCGCCAAAGGAGATCATTCCTGCATGTAGCCTAACTCTGATTGTCTTTATGTCTAAGTTTACTCTGGACTTATTTATAGATTCATTTATTGATGGGACTGGAAGGTATAAACAGAAAGTATACAATTTAGATATCTGTCTGTTGACTACAGATGGATCACCATCTTTTAACAAGGGAACAACATAGGCAGACTTCCATATACAGAGAATATTTTATTCAGAAAGAATTAAGTTAACGATGTGACATTGGGGTTCTGCTGTGAAGTCTGCAGCTGATCTAAAACAAGGCTCAAGTTTATCGAGTCCAGCAGATTTACAAGGGTCTAACTAATGTAGAGTTCAGCGAACTTCAGTTACACCAAAAGGGGAAAAACTAAATCCTTGAACATAATCATTCAAGTATCCTTGAGAGAAACACTTGAATTTTTGAATGAAAAAAGACTCAATTTACGTTTTAATTTAAACTAAACAAAAAGTACAAAGTAAACCAATTTAGTCTAAACTTAGACTAAACTAAATTAGTTCAGTTTGGTTTATTTTAGTTTAAACTAGTTTCAAAACTAAACTAGTTTTTTATGTTAAGTCTAAAAACTAGTTGTAGACTAAAAACTGGTTTTGCAGTTTTCAGGACACATCCTACTGTGGACTTGTAGCAACAAGGTATCCCATCATGTACTGAGAAATTAGAAGTGGTAAAGGCTAGGTTAGGCTATAGAAATTATCAAGTTGAAACAGCAAATGGTACACTTTTGAACCATTTGCTTTTTTTTTTTCTTTAATGTAAACAATAACTACTTTATTTTAACTTGCGTTGGCATAGCATTACACACGGTGTGCCATGATGACGGTCATCACCATCTCCACCCAACTGGCACAGAATCAAGCGCACCCATCCCTTTCACTTCTCAAGCTCAGCAGCCAAATCTATAAGGTAAAATGGCACACCTGTGCTCACGATGATCTCTCCTCAGACAAAGAACTTCAACTGAAAGCTTCCTCATAGACACCATTGGTAGGAATGGACATTATTCACAGTCATTCAAATTGCACTCAGAAAACCAAAATAGATTTGTTTGATGCAATGTTTTTCATGTGTTTGGAAACAAATTAATTGCACTGTTTGGAATATAGTTTATTTATTTATTTACTGCTAACTTACAAGTAAATTATTAAATCATTCTTTTGCTACTCTGTGACTACTCTGTGACATACTCATGTGAATCACTGATCATGTGACCACATGTTTGCTCATATGCTGTTGATGAGATTCATCTAATGAAAAGAAAAATAAAAGATGTCACTGAGATGAGTTGTTCCTGTGTCTCTTTGGAGGAAGAAAGCCTTTTCAAGTTTGGGCAAAAGCTGAGGTGGCTTAAGAGAGCAGAAAACTTGACAGCAATGAATGAAAAATGAATGGAAGTCAATGCAAAGTTCCTGTAAAGATAGAAAGACATATTGTGTGTGTGTGTGGATGCGTGTGGGGGTGTGCGTGCGTGTGTGTGTGAAAAATACAGCAAGCTCCCAGCGTGTCGACTTGTTGTGAGTGAGACACGTTTTGTGGCACAGTCTCTGTGAGACTGTCACAAAGACAAGCTGATGAGCTCAGTGAATTTAATTTTGCAGCATGGGGACTCATATGGCCCCGGCAGTCGCCACGGTAATTTGCCTGATCAGGTTAGAAGATTGCTGCTGTTGGTGATCAATCATCTGGGTTGTCACAGTGACTGGTGGGGCTGGTCGCCATGAGGCCACTTGTAATTGGTGCTAGATTGATGTGGCCGTGTTTGCAGAGCATGTCAAACAAAAGTTTGGTCAATTAAAGCTTGTTAAAATTACGGCGCTCCGGGGCGTTTAGAGCAGAAGCCCCCGTATAAGGCTCCACACCTCGACGCAGCCAACACCTCCTTGGTTCTTTTCCCAAATGTCCTCCACTTCTCTCTGCCACTTTCCTGTCAAGTTACTGCCAAATAAAAGCCACTAATGCTGAAAAAAAATGTGTCTACCCTGCATCTACTGACACACTTGCCCGTGTGTGTGTGTGTGTGTGTGTGTGTGCAAAGAGGGGTGGGGCCAGGGACGGACTTGCTGGGTCGGGGCTTAGAACTTGCTGGTAACTTGCAATTCTTGTATTTGTGTTCACATTTTTGCCTGTAACTCATGATGCTTTGCAAGAGTTATGTTTGTGACTTCTGGACCAGTCACAAACATAAACAGTCTCCTGCAGAGCAAATTACAAAAAAAAAAAAAAAAAAAAAAAATTTGGTAGCATCAACTTTTACTAAAGATAGATTAATATAATCATGGCTGGACCTTAAAACCACACATCACCTGGTCTGGGTTAAAAACTGGATGCTCCTGTGCTGCTGCAAAATAATGAAGGTGAAAATATAATTTAACCCAATGCTGTTCTGGCTTTTCCCATGGTTCATTATAGCTGCACCACTCAAAAATGCAGTGGGTGGCTCAGGTTCCTACAATCGATAGTAGCCACACAGGCACACCCGCTAGAAGGAAACAAACGCACCAAGTACAACACTTTCATTCCATTGGTTGAGAGGTTGCCAGGCGACTGTGCCAAAAGGTGTTTCCCACAGTGAGCAAAGACTAAGTGTGAGCACAAGGAGATGTTTTGAGAAGACATGAAGTCCTGCTTTCAAAATGAAAATGTAAGCAAAAGTATTAAGCTTTGAGAACAAAAAACATGAAATTCTGTTTTCAGACTGAAAATGTGTGTTCTTGGATTATGGCAGGAAAATTTCCCCATACATTGGGTTATAGCAGATGCTTTATGTCTGATCTAAACTGCTTCCTCAGCAGTGGCCAACTTCTTCTGCCGGCCAGAACATCAACACAGGTGCCTATGAGCACCCTCTGCTGGTGAAACATTATACATTTTTAAACACAATAGATTTTAACTGTAGTTTCTCACTGTAAGTTACCTTGGATATAAAAATAAAATGGGAGGGCTACTATTGTCATCCATTCTTCTTTAATAGTGCAGCGCCACAATGACATCCTTTGTCAGCAGTTTTTTTGTGATGAAAAACAGCAAGCCCCTTTTTTTTTTTTCTAACTTTAGAGCAACCATTCATTCTTAGTGTGGGTCAAGTGTCAGAAGTCATCGTACCTCCAGTTGCTGCAGCTTCCTGAAGCTGGTCGGAAGTTCTCGTCTCTGCTCCTCTCTGGTTTGTCATACACAAAGATATTTATGAGCTGGAAAGTCCAGAGTTCCGATTCTTTCCTGGTCATTGCTGCAACATACATAAAAAGTGGACTAAGATGTACTGCGTCTCATCAATCTGATGCTTAGGGCATGCAACTGAGCTCATCAATCTAAATGAGAAACTATGGAGTTATATTTTGTACAAAAGTATTTGAACGTTGAAACTCCTATAAGAGTTTTGGAATTGTAGATTTTTTTTTTTCCAATATTTCACAAATACCAAACAGCAGCTACACCTCTTCAAATTTTTAGGTACAGGTACACAAACTGTAGTGTTTGAGTCACACAAAATCTTACACTTACAATTTTGCCCCAAAATAATCCAAAGCAAATGGTCCAAAATAAATCCTTGTTGGAAAAAATTACTTGTGAATATTTCTTTATCACAAAAAATTGTTACATCTTCAAAGATTCTTCAGCACAGGTGCACAGATTCTGTTCTACAAGTCACACATATAAAAGTCCTGCTCCAATATTCTTGCTCCATTCACTCCATTCTGTCGCTACATGCATGCTGGATATGAGGGATTGCTGTAAAGTCAACGGCACAACACAAATTGATCATCACAACTCAGTGACTCAATTCAATCTGCTGGGTTTCTTTAGAAACTCTTTCAACTATTTTGAATAATTAGTTGAACATGCTCTACTGTTTGATAACTGGGATCAATTGGAATGTATCTATTATTGAATTGAAATGATTTTTTTTTTTTTTCATAAAATGCCCTGAGACGACATTTGCTGTGAATTGGTGAAGATTTGCGACAAAATGAATTATGTGTCTGGTCCATTGCACCTGAAACAAATAGCTAAATTACCTCTTTGCATGTAATCGCCTAGTCCAGAGACCTGATAATGGCTGAATTATTCAATACAGGTGTGATGAAACAACAGAAGAGTTGCAAAACACCAGCTGTCTGTTTCCCGAAGAAATAAGTTACGGTTCTGAGAAAATGCTAGGCTTTTTTTAATACGTAAAGGAAAATACTTCATGTCTGATTTAAATTAATTAATGCTCAAATATATTTAACTGACCCATTTATTAATTAATACATAAGTTATTTCATTATTAAAAAAAAAGCTCCCTGATCTTGACATTGGATTGAAGGTCCATCTTCCATGAGGACAATGAACAAAAACATTCAGCTGGAGCGACAATTAATTGGTCAGGTCAAGCCTTTCCATGTGTTAGAATGGCCCAGTCAAAGTCTGGACCTTAAACCACAGTTATCACATTCCACGCGCCCTCGCTTAAACTCAGCTAAGAATCTGTGGTAGGACATGAAAATTGGTTGTCACTCCTTATATCAGTTTGAGATTAGCAGGCATTCCCTGGCATCTTTACGCACAACATTTGTTCCACACTGCTCTGTGTGCACTGTAATTGCTTCACTATGGATAATAAAAAATTGTGCTCAGTCTGGAAAATGAAAAAAGCAGTGCATGTCTCCACTCTGGTCTTTTATCTGTTCAAAGTTAAAGTCCCCGTGGACACAGCAGGGATAAGCTCAGGAACTCTATCTGGCTGCTGGATGGCGGTGTTGTGTCTAACACGTGTGTGTTTGCTGGTTTGTTGTCCCTCTCAGGTCCGTGCTAGTCTCTGATCAGCACTGGCCTAAGATCTGTCCAGTCCATTAAGTCAATTAGTGAATGACCTTTGACCTCTGGTTGAGGAGAGCATGATTCATAGGGGAAAACACTTTTAGTCATTCAGCCTCAAGACAAACATCTACTAAAAGTTCCACATAGCAATCTCTCACCTTCTGATTTGTGTTTAGATGCCTCTGCTTGTCAGACCAGTTCACCTGCTTGCAGAGTAAATATCACTCCAAGTATGGGGTCTGTTATTTTAGAAACAGGCTTTTATATTATATTATATTAGAAAAAGGCTTTTGTCCCTATAAGGCCTATTGGAAAAGGTTACAAATAGCTTTATAAACAAGTACACACACACACACAGTTGTTAAGGCCTTATACCTGCCAGTTTCTGTTCATGATGAACAGAAAACTGTTTTCACGCCGGATTCAGACCGTATCTGTGTTATGAATCCAAACAGCAGAAAGCAGAAGCTGAAGTGGGTTGTGTCTCTCTCGTGGCGCTCTTAGAACGTGGACTGAGATCCCGTTTAACTAGAACCCACAGCAAGCACAACTGTCCAAACACGAGATGGTGGAAAACAGTCGCTGCTCCACTTGAGTTTGTCAGAGTGAGTGCAATTTAATGAAGTGGCGCGGAGATTCTTGGCCACACTCAGACATGTCTGCTCAAATGGAGAAGAGGTAGGAATGAGAGCCCTTTGGCAGATGGTGCAGGTTAAAAAATAAAAAAACTCAGATACTGAAAAGAAAATGTGACACGAATTTTGCGGGAAAAAAAAAAGAAAAACGAAAAAGAAAAACGGGAAGAGCAGAGAAGCAGAAGGGGGGAGGCTGAGGATCAGTTGCTGTTGTTCCTTCCTCCTCCCTGCTTGAGACCGCGGAGCCTGAGCAGCCTAATGTGGATCTGAGCAAGTCATTACGGCAGCAAGTCCTCACCCCTGGGGCCGCGCAGGCACCAGCCAGTCTGATTCTGAAGTGCATCTGTGTGTGTGTGCGTGCGTGCGTGTGTGTGATTTATGATCATTATTAATTCTGTTAATACTCCGATTTGAACTAATTTATTTATTTAATAAACTAAAATTTTGACCTGATGTATGCGACGGCAAATGAAGTGAAGAACTGCTTCTCTATAAAACTCTTCTTATGAACATGTTTCCGTATTTTAAATGTCAGAAATAATAAAAAAAACACAATCCATTAAGTATGTTTTCCACTTATACATTTTTAATAATGGTAAGGTTGGTTTCTCTTTAGGAAATCTTGATTCTGTTTATTTCTATTCTTCTTTTTTTTTTTGCATGAACAAGTTGCTCAGTTTACCGAATCTTTGCTCTCTTTAACCCATCCCAAATTAAGTAAAACTGCCGTATCCTCTACAATAAAGATATTTTATCGACGTGTGCTATGAAAGAGCTCTGTTCCTTAGAGTTAGGAAGAAAAAAAAAACACCAGAAGCACCAAAACACATTAAAAAATTTCCAAAAGAGAGATGCTGTCTGATAAAGACTCCATCAATTTTACAGGTCAGCGTTAGTATCAGACGCAGTACTCGGAAAACTTAGCAGGACGATCCCATACAAGATGGATGGACCAAATATGGAAGCCAGAAGAGTCACCATTCCTCTCACTTTGTTCTGGACAGCAGGCAGCAGGAAGCAGGCACTCGACCCCGAGCGCCTTAACGCAGGGCAGAGACCGCCGCAGCGCTCTGGTTGGGACGGCTGGGGCCCTCAGACTGCTGACAGGAGCTACCGCTGCAACAGACACACTCCACCTGTTAAATGTTGCTGTGCACTCCATCGCAAACTACAATTGCTACTTCCCTACAATTTATTAGAGTAAATTTGGCTGCTGTTGCTGTTGGACCTGAGCATGCAGTCTCAGGTTCTGTTCTCAGTCTGTGGCTCCTTTCAGAGGAAGGTAACATGATAGATTATGTTTGGTCTGAAATGAGCTGTTTCACACTGGATTCAGAGATGGGCCGTAGTGTCACAGCTCTGTTGTGTCTATGACCACAGGCTCTAACGCTCACGTCGGTATCATGTTGTTACCCTGCTGACAGATTCACTCCTGATAAAGCAGTGTCACCGAAACTGTCAAGTGATGACTGTTTGCTGATTGCTACTGTTTGTGAAAGCCCTCTGCGTGCAGGCTGGGAATTTTTAGGATGCAGAATTGCTTCACATTTTCGTTCGTACAGCATTGAACCATGCGGCGGTGCTCTCTGTAGGTGGTAACTGTGCTGAGGACTTCAGGACGTCCCAAGAAGTGACTTTCACTTTGCTCACCTGTGAGTGACGGGACGTAAGCCCGTCGCTTAGATTCATCATTCACCACTACGCTCACAGAAATATTTCACCCTAACTTTTAAGATTTATGTGATTTTATGACATGACAAATTTCCATTTACCTTTTGTTTTTAGTTAGATAAACCTATCAAATTCATATTCATCAGTGTAATAAAGCCTATTTATTTTAATAGCATAATGAATGCAAGTAAATGTTTGTATGTATTTTGTATTATTAAAGTATAGTGATATTAAATTAATAATGAGTGTATTTATTTCAAATATGATTCAAATATTATGTGAATTGCATAATAATGTTACCTGTGTAAATTAAATGGCATATATTTCTTTGAATTGCGTGTCGTTTATTCGATAAACCAAAGTACTCACTTTTATGCAATTCTTTTGCTACGGTAAAATCATTTTTGCTTTCCATTCACATGCTGATTAGTAGTTAATTTGGGGTTAAGTGCCCAGAAACACATTGTTCTGTGGTAGGCGGAGGCTAGAAGCGAATCTACAGCCTTCCGATCACAAGACGACTGAGCTACCCACAGACCCGGAGTCGCATATTGCATGGACCTGAGTGCTAGGTAAAGTGCTACATTCTGTGGGCTCTCAAAGCATTTCTTGGGCTAGGGGGGATATATAGTACCTTCAGTGTAATCCTGGTATGAAAAGGAAAATGCAGACTAACTTCAAACTTCTGGAATATCCTTCCTAAACTCCACACTTTACATTCCTTTTGGCTATTTTAAAAGCCTTTTAAAAGCCATGTATGCCAAGAGGGGAATCAGTTTAAGCAAACAAAAAGAGTGAGCCTTTATCCAGAATCAGACAAAAAAGCTTCCAAAATTGTGTTAACATTTCTAACACATACAGTTAGAAATGCTAACTGTATGTGTCTGTGTCTTTAACTTTGACCCAAAAATAAATTCAAACTTATACTCTCTAGCCATGTTCTTTAGAGCCCTTGGTATGTTTTATAATCCTTCCTTCTTACAACTAGAAAGGCAAATGTTATATTCTGAATATTAATGTTTCAATCACAGTATGTCTGATTATAAAGGGTTGAAAGTAGAGGCTTGACTGTTTCAACCATCATAGTGGTAGCGATTCATACAATAATGAGAACCTACGTTAACATTGTCGTTATTATTATCATTGTCCCTTTCGTAACATCTACTTTCTGCTTTCAGTCCGTCTGACTGAACGATGCCAACATGGCTCTTCCTCTGTGGAAATTCACACAGCGTATCATGTCAGAGATCAGAAGATGAAAAGTTTTCTCCATATTACTGAAACCTTCAAGCTTCCGTTCTGAACGCCGAGGCCAAGAATCAAGCATTCTTAGTTTCCTCCCACAGAGCCAGTAATTCCTCCCATCGGCCACTCGTCTATTCTTCTCAAGACGTCAACGAGCTGAGGTCCAATTGACAAAAAAAAGGCCTTTTATGGAAAAGCTGTATAAACTACTGAGTCAGTGTGTGTCTTTTAGAGGCCATGTATGGCTAAAGATGTTTTACTGGTTTTACTACAGGTTTACCTGTGTGTGTGGTATACTACACTGCTTGGTGCTCCCTGTTAGTCATACGTAATTTAGAGGCCATGTATGGCTAAAGATGTTTTACTGGTTTTACTACAGGTTTACCTGTGTGTGTGGTATACTACACCGCTTGGTGCTCCCTGTTAGTCATACGTAATTCACAATCAAGACTAATTTGTGATGAAAGAAAGGTTTTATTTCTCCCCTGCTTTACAGGACCTGTTTATGTTCATTTTACTTATTACTTTTATTAACTTATATTACTTATTCGACAACAAACAGTATGCCAATAAAAACTGTAAAAAACAAAAGATTGTAAACATTTTTTTTTTTCAAAACACACACAGGAAAACTTTCTTACAAAGATGTGAAAACTGTACTATTTGTTTTAGTTTTAACAAATTATATATAATGTGTTCATTACATGAATTGGTGCTATTGTAGGCTTAAGGTTGGATGTATCACTGAGAAACAGATGCTAAATAATACACAGCTTTAATTATGTTTTAGATTAAAGCTAATAAATAATGTATTTGTAGACGGTGTTTGATAAATGAGTATCATTTCTGTTTCTAAACTTCTCCACTGAAAATTTTAGATATAAGTTTAGTAAGCCGATATATATTTGGTCAGTAATGATGCTAACTAATAGGTAGCTGACCTTCTCCATACCTGCAAAACACATATAGACATGACCTCATTGTCTCTGTAGTGTTTTTTTTTTCTGCTCTGTAATTCCACAGCCAAGGATCAGAAATTCAACAACCTCTTGGATCTCCTCTCTAACACCTTAGATCAAATCCAGGTCTCTAGGGCTGGTCTTCTGCAACTTTTAGATGTGCCCCTGCTTCAACATGCCTCAATCAAGGGACTGAATTACTTCCTCAGGTATGTAGCCAAGTTTTCCATATCCTGCTAAAGACCTGATTATTTAGGTGTGTTGAATGAGAGACACATCTAAGTCCTGCAAAACACCGACTCTCAAGTCCTGGATTGGAGGATCCCTGCCCTGGAGTATGCTTCTCCACAGAGGCAGAGAATGCAATCCCTCAATAGTTGGAAGAGACTCTCCATTTGTCTTTCTTACAAACTGGGATCACCACCACAGTCTACCATACCATTAATGTTGTCCCTGTCCTCCTTGAGTGATTGAAAAGATCTTTACACCCAGCCCATATGTCCATAGTATTTCTGCTCAAATAAAATTTCACTTACAGCTCAGTCTGGGATTTGTCCACTTCACTTGGATTCCTTCTGGTAAAATTTCTAGGAAGCAATCGTGACTCAACCCTCTGTACGAAGCAAATGGCGTTGAACAAGGTGCTGGGTTATGCCAGGCTAGGGAGCTGCCAAATTCAGCTATGATAAACTATCAGTTGTGATCCTAACCTGTGATTCTGTATAGAACCTGTTTGCAGCTGTTCATCCCAACATCTACGAGTTGGGATGCATTTCTTAGGCTTTAAATGAGTGCATATGATAACCCAACAGAACCCACTTTTGTCTTGGCAGAAAGTACATTGTCTGAACTGAGGGTTCAGACAATTTCTGTGTTTTATTGGTCTAATCTTCAATTAGATGGGTCTTTTTTCACTGGCAGAAAGTTAGCCTAATGAGTCTGTATGGAATTCATTTAATGTCACTCACTGGGTGAATTGAGTTACTGAAACAAATGAACATTTCAATAAAATTCTCATTTATTGAATGACACCAGCAAGAGGGTGATGGCACCCTCTTGCTGGTCATCACAAAAATGTACATAGTTCTTCTTTTCCAAATGTTTTCAGCACATTGTGAAAAATGTGGTATTGTAATTAATTGTTGAAAAGGGACATACTGTCTGTTACGATTAAATGCAAGCGTCATAATAATCATCCAAACATCTACAGTTTCTTTTCAACCCAGTTTAGTCCATTAAATGCCAGTTTCCTTAAATCCGTGCTCATTTTCTTTTCACTTCACTCTTTGTGTTGGTAAATTTCTCCTCTTTCACTCACTCTTTCACTCTGTCTCCTTATTCACTCACTGGCTTCCATCAATCACCTGAAAATGGGACTTCTGGAAGTCCTTGACTTTCACTTGATAAGTGCTCTGATAGGGAGCCGTCAGTCACACAGTGGGAAGGAAAACAGTAGCCCTCGGCCTCGGTGAGGAAAGCTCAACCCCAGCTCTGATGTTTTCCAAATGAAATGGCGACCAAAAATATCAAGTAAGCAATGTTAGCCTTAGAGCAGAGAAGAAAAGACTAGAAAAATTTTATATATATATATATATATATAAAGCGCTGTATGAGTGCAGGTTATTTAGAAATACTATTATAAGGTTAAAAATGCTTTCAGAAAACAACATTTCTGTGTTTTATTGGTCTAATCTTCAATTAGATGGGTCTTTTTTCACTGGCAGAAAGTTAGCCTAATGAGTCTGTATGGAATTCATTTAATGTCACTCACTGGGTGAATTGAGTTACTGAAACAAATGAA
>CAEGAE010061589.1:0-15918 GCA_903067095.1 Girardinus metallicus | reverse complement strand
GACACACGGAATTTTGGATTTTCATTTGTTGCCACTTCAAATCATCAAAATTAAATGAAATAAACATTTGAATGCATCAGTCTGTGTGCAATGAATAAATATAATGTACAAGTTACACCTTTTGAATGCAATTACTGAAATAAATCAAGATTTTCAAAATATTCTAATTTACTGGCTTTTACCTGTATACTTGTCTGACAGATATGCCTCAGTTCGTACTAAGCATATGATGATCTGACAGCGTATGCTGGTCTGACAGAACAGGGTGGAAGATACTTTGTAACAAAGCCAGGGTAAGAACGGTCACTAAGGAAAAAATGTAAACATACTTAGAGATTCAGCCAGGGGCGGGAGGCAAAGGGGCGGCGAGGAGGTAGATGCTTACCGGAGCTTTCTCCCAGACTTTTTAGAAAATCGGCTTTTGTAGAAATGCCAACTAATCCCTCGATAAGTGATAATCCCCCTCCTCTTACCCCTACAAAATCCACTAACGTTAAAAAAGGTAAAATGGAGCAAGAAATGGCAGACAACCTCGTGAAGAAGCTAACGCTGGTTATTTGCAAGCAAGATTCTTCCCTTGAAAAATCTATGGATGATCTGAAGAGTTCAGTTGAATTCATCTCCGCTGATTTGCAAGACATCAAAGAAACATTGAAGACTACAGTAAAGAGAGATGATAAGGCTGAAGAAAAAAATCTAAATTCTGGAGAATCAAATTGTCGAGCTGACGCGTTATAAAAACCACTTTACCTTATGTTTGCAGGGTTTGCCGGAGGTTGAAGGGGAAGAGCTCAGGATGAAAGTGATTGACATCTGTCAAAACATAGCTCTAAGCCACAAAGAAAAATTCTCTGAAGTAATCGATTCAGTGCACAGGCTCAGAAGATCAAATATGGCCAGAGCTCAACCCCAACCGAAGGATGTCATGATCTAGTTCGCTTTGAGGCATTACTGGGATGCTGTGTGGAAGATGTCCAAAAAGGCAGACTACCTGACTCAGAAGAAACTGCGCTTCATGGAAGACATGACCACGGAGGATTGCGACAAAAGAAAACGGCTGTGGCCCATTATCCAAAAGGCAAGGGAGGGCAATATTTTGTAGGAGAGAGAGCATTTGTTGAAAACAAAGAAATATTCTAACGGATATGTTGTTCGCCCATTTTTAAAGGGAGAATAGCTCTGCTATGTTTCACCCAAAATGAGTCAAGTCTCTGTTCTGACTTGTTTTCTATTGTTCCTATTAAGCATTTCTATTTTAATTCATTTCAGTTAACACTCGAGGCTTAGACATTACTAAACGAAAGGCAGTTTTTCTTTTTACAAAAAACTTTGATGCAGACTTTTGCCTGGTTCAGGAATAGCATTCGACTAATGTGGATTACAACTTCTGGGAATCACAATGGGGCGAGGACTTATAGATATCCCATGGAAACAGCCAATCAGCTGGAACTCTATCTCTTAAGCATAAATTTAATTAGAAGGTTATTCTTACTCAATCAGATTCAAATGGTCATTATATGTTGATAGTTTTCTGTTATGGTCACCAATTCTTTCTGCTGGAAAACATTTATGGTTACTCAAGCATGAGAAATAAAGAGTTATTTCACACACTGAATAATTTGATTGATAGTATTGTTGAAAGGTTCTCTGACATTAAAATGATACTGGGCGGAGATTTTAATTGTACTATTGACAACAAAATTGATAGATGGCCGGAAAAAATTACAGGCAACTCTTTTTTATCAGATTTCATGTATGAAAGAGGCCTTGTTAATATCGGGAGAATTAACAGTCCAGGTAGAAGAGAATTTACATGGACAAACAGAGCTAGTTCATTACGTTCTAGAACTGATTTTTGGTTAAATTCAGAATCTCTTACTCAACTGAACTGTAAAACAGAAATTATGCCGACACCCTGTACTGCCATAAAGCAATTGTATTAACTTTAAATTTATCATCAAACAAACCAACTCAGAGATATCCAGCCTATTGGAAACGTTATAATTCTCTCTTACAAAATCAAGCTCTAAAGGAAATAAGAAATAAAATGTTAGAATATTTTAGGATTGCTGCAGAGGAGCAATTAATTATCAAAAACAAAGGGAACTTTTAAAATTTGAGTTAAGATTCATTTTAAAAAAAAATTTGGTTCTAAACAAAAAAGGAAAGAAAAGTAGAGGAAAAATACTTTAATAACAAATCTTACTGCTCTATCATCCATTTTTCCAGAAAACCTATCTCAACCAGAGCAAGCAGAACTCCTATCATTACAACTAAAACTAGATCATTTATACATAAAAAAAGCTAGGAGTGTATTTGTTCGATCAAGAACGAAATGGTTAGAGGAGGGTGAGCAGAATTCCAGTTACTTTTTTAAACTAAAAACACAGATAGAATAAAAATCATATAAATAGACTCTCCTCAAATGTTAATTTTGTAGATAATCCCAGTGGTGCAATCACAGTTCCAAGATCTGTGAAAACTATTATAAAATGTTATATACCTCAAATATCTCAGGTGCCCAAATTAGAGATTTCTTTAAGAATCTTGGCGATGTTAAAACCATGGAGAACTCAAAAGGTCAGTTTGTGATTCACATATAGCTCTTATAGAAATTTCAGATGCTATTAAAAAACTTAAATTAAACAAATCCCCAGGCACCGATGGGCTAACATCTGAATTTTGTAAATTATTCTCTACCGAACTTACTGCCTTTTTATTGAATGTTTTTACAGAAAGTATATAAAGAACAACTCCCACTCACACTACGTCAAGCCTAATTACACTCATTCCTAAACCGCAAAAGGATGCATATAAATAGACTCACAATTTAGGCAATTGGCACCCTAACACGTTATTAAATAATGATTATAAAATATATTCTCTATGTTTGTCTAATAAATTTAAATCCGTACTTAGTAATGTTGTTGGACAATCTCAAAATGGCTTTATGGCTGGACCATGCATAATTGTTAACATAAAGGCTTGTTTTAGATTTATTAGATTGTTCTGATTTAATATCAGAAAAAAGTTTTATTCTCTAAAT
The DNA here is from genome assembly GCA_903067095.1 of Girardinus metallicus. Lineage (NCBI taxonomy): Eukaryota > Metazoa > Chordata > Actinopteri > Cyprinodontiformes > Poeciliidae > Girardinus > Girardinus metallicus. The sequence goes on along the minus strand of CAEGAE010061589.1, from coordinate 12,872 downwards.
CCAAACTCTCTGAGGAACATTATATCCACATATGTATTTGAGCCATTAGGTGGTTTATCTTTTCTCTTAAGACGTAACTATAGTATTGAAAAAATCCCAGTTAAACTTTCCAATTTCCATAAACAGCTATTGTTATGCCGGAATCTAATACAAAAACATAACTTTTTCCCCACACAATACTATATTTGGAATAACAAAGACATTTGCTTTAAACATAAATCTTTTTTTTTTAAATGGTTTGAAAAAGGCATTGTTTGTGTATATCAACTTTTCAACAAAGAAGGTAATTACTCTTATAATGAATTTCTGAACACATATAATTTTCCTGTACTGCCTAAAGAATTTGCAATCGTATTTGATGCCATTCTTTCTGGAGTGAAAATTTTATTGTCATCCTCTGTTCAACACCATACCGATTACTTAACAGAACAATTATTCATTGGTAACTCTGACCCATTTTTATGTAGAAAACCTAATAACATATGTAATAGAGAACTAATAATAAGAGATCATATAAACAAACCAGCTTCTACTTTTTTTGTGACAATATCTTTAATATTTGCTGGAAAGATGTTTGATTATTGCTGAAGAAACGCTTAGCAACTAATAAGAAACCCTTAATAACTAATAAGAAATGTCTCTAAACTTTCTACATAGATGCTGTCCTGTTAATAGTAAAATATTTAAACATTACCCAAATGTAGACCCTCTATGTTCATTTTGTCACATTTCTAAGGAAACCATCACTCATCTTTTCTGGGACTGCTCTTATTCCAAATATTTTCGAAAGATATTTTTTTTACTCCTAAAAAGGAAACTGGAAATAGACGTACCGTTTAACTTTAAAACTATATTATGTGGCTTTTTCTGCTTAAACACTTCAAAAAATAAAGTTTTTGTTATAAACTTAATATTAATTTTATCAAACTTTAATATCCACATCTGCAAATGTCTTAAGGTGAAACCCAAATTGAATGCCTTTTGTACATATGTTTCTTCATATTTGTATTCTCTGAAGTACTGTATCAATAATAAAGCTTTAAAGACTACTTCAATTTGTAAAGAATTTCTCATGTAATCTGCCCTAATTTGCTGTATTGAACCTTTTCCTCTTTGTAACTTCTTCCTATTTGTAACCTTTTCCAACCTGTAATTTTTGCTCTCTTACCTTCCCTAAGCGTCCTTGTTCTTTTAGTTACTGTTTATGTAACTTGTACATATTATTGTAAATAATTTTTTTTTTATTAACAAAGTGTCTCATGAAGAACAATAAAAATTGTTTCATCAGGACAGTTTATTAATTCTTTTAGAGCAGATATTTGCTTGGCAGAGGTGCAAACCAAACGTTTGCCAACAGGAATAAAAAAATGTTTATAACGACTAGATGCACTCACCAGTGTGATTATACACCACATCAGTGATTGATATCATATTCCATTCCGTCCTCAGTTTTTCCACCAGTCTTCCCACATCTTCCCAGACGCAACTCTTGCCATCTGGGCTGAACTCCAGGCTAAAGGTCAGCTGGTCAGCTAAGGAGTAACAGGACCTAGACTCTCCCAAAGTCTGCAGAGGAGTGAAGTGGATCATGTTGTAACCTGAAGGAAAGACAAAGTACAAGATCTCATGTGACTCATGCACATATGTCCAGAGTCTGAAACAGTTACATAAAATAAGTTGCAGCCAGAGTGACAGATTTCATGTGTTTATCAACAGGAGTGACAGAAGAAAAATCTATGTAAGAGTTGATGGAAATTCACAAGGTGTGGATTTCAGCTGAAATCAGAGTCCCACGTGGTATCCAGGATACACTTTATCTCATGCCCCCTTTATCTCAAGTTAAAGGGGGCATATTATGTAAAAATCTCGTTTTTGAGGGAATAACATCATGTTCTAATGTTATTCCCTCATCAAAAACTTACATGCAGTTTTGCTTTGATTCTTTAATGGATATTTGAGAAATTTTTGAATCTCCCATGACAACCATTCAGGATGCATGAACGTTTGTTTTCACTAAGTTCCACCTTTCCACAAAGGGTTTCCCCCAGAAAACATGCCAAGCCACTTTAAAGAGAAAGAAGATTCACTGCAACCAGGACTCCTCTACAGGAAACCATTGTTAGGGCTGGATATAACATGACAGAAAACTATATTAGGATACATATGTGTTTTGAAAAATGCTTATCATACATCAAATCACAATATTCTATTCTGTTAACCCAACTAAGAATATATGCTGAGCCATATATCAATCCAATTCAGAAATGCTTAAAAAAAGTGCCCTTACACATGTAACTGATAGCTTTGTGAGTAAGATTTAGAAAGAATGTTAGCAAAAAAGCATAAAAATCAGCTCAGTATTCAGCAAATTATTATAGATTAAACTCACTTATACTTCATTGGCAAACAAATAAAACTGAGTTGAGAGAATGACTGCTCCAAGATGGCAGCCCTACAGTGTCCCTGACACTACAGCAAGGGACAGTACAGCAAGTAGTGTAGTGTCAGGGATAGGCCTGTCACGATAAACAATAAATCAATTAATTGCATAATAAATTAAAACAATATATCTCATTTTAATTATCGGCTTTATCATTTTTTCCTGCCTTTTTCTCTATCTGTTCATGACACTAAACGAAAAAAGGCTCAACTCCGGTGCTCTCCACTGACCTGTCCCTTCCTCATTTCCTTAGTGTAATGCCCAAAGCACACTACACGATCTTAGAGTTGTCGGCAGATCGTCGCCCCATTTTCAAAACCTGAGACCACACATTAGCCGACAGAAATCCTAGGTATAACTGTTCCATCGCATGTGGTGTCCAACAATGGGAACAAAATAATGGCTACAAGTCCAGTTAACTAATTTTAAAACCAAATTAATATTAATCAATGCTTTACTACAATCTACCTGCAATGCATGTGGCTCGTCTCAGCCCTGACTGAATGAAAATCGTTATAACCTAATGCCCTCCAGACATCCACGGGCCCCTAGAAATGGTTAATTGTAACACAGACCATAGATCTAAACCTGTAGCATTCATTTATAGAGAATGACAATGCTATTAAATTTATTTAATGCATTCAGCTGAAAAAACAAATGTACATTTAGGATTTAATTAGGAAATTTACTTTGTAAAAATGTAAAGAATCATCTTGATAGTTTGATTGTTGTGTTACCATGGCTACAATATGGTGTAATCTTTGTGTTTGAATTGGGTTTGTTCATAAATGCATCACAGCAAACAACCAATAATCAGTAATTGATTTTAAACTCGGCCAATAAACCTGGTCTCCCTCTCATAGACTTCACCTTATCTATATTTAAACATGTTAGTGATGCTGAGGTTCTTAGTAGGAGGAAGAACCTCCTACTAAGAGGTTCATCTACTAAGCTCATCTACTCAGAGTAGATGAGCTTGTGTTTGTTCCTTCGTCTGTCGTTTTCTTAAAGAAATTGTGCTGGAGGGCATAAAATGGCGTGATTCTGCTTTTAGGGTCGTAGTCCAGCATGCGCAAGATCAGATCTTTAAACTTCAGGTAGTCACAGGAGGTGACTACCTGAAGTTGACTACTCCTTCTTAGTAGGAGGAACCTACTAAGAACCTCAGGGGATGGGGGTTCTGTCTAAAGCCCCATATTACCTCGGGCCGGCGCTGCATGAAGAGCATCTCTGGAATCTACCTGGAAACGCCTGGAATCCCCCGGTAGCCCCATGCTTTGGGGACATTTTGATTCATTTAATTGGGGCATGTTTATCTTTATGCTGCGGTTCTAATTATTAATACAGTATTTTCGTTGATGTTTATTTTGTGAACTCTAAATGCTCTGGGCCGAATCTTCCTTTAACACTTGAGGTTTTGCACTTCTATTTACAGCCGAGAACCTCCAGCCCAGATTCCGCCAGCAGAGGCTTTAACCCGCCTCGTAGTAATGTTAAGGAGAAGCAGAGCGAACAGTCAGCAGGTGGCACCGGGGTTTTGAGGTGCGTCGCGACTCGCGGTGACAGTCAGTACCGTGCCTCATATCAGGATTTCTGATAAAAAGACATATCTGCGGGTGGGACCAAGTCAGACTGCCTGTAGCGAACTGGGCATTTAGCAGCCTGACTAAGTTAAAGTCAGAAGTTTTCTCTGCAGCCGAAGCATTTCTGTGTTCAGGGACGAACAACATGGAGGCAGAAACTGAGAATTATCATCAAACAGAGGGTAGCCAGACTAGTTTATTTTGCTAAATTATTATATTTAGCTATATATTATTGCTGAGGGGCACAAGCAGGGCTTCTGACATACAGATTAAAAATAATTTAAAATTGAAAAATAGTTTTTTTTTAAAAAGAAAAAAAAAACTCAAAAAGGGCACTAGGAACATCAAGGATAAAAGGGGCTGGGGCTCAAGCCTCCTTTGCCCCCCCTCTGCACGTGCCTGTTTAAATCTAATGATTACCGAAGGGCAATAGTATACTTCATAATCTGCACTCTTTTGGTTGAATGCAGTATTTAGTTCCACTTTGGCTTTATATTGTTTAGTTTTTATTCAAGTAATTTTTTTTATTAGTGAAGACTGGGAATCCGTTTTATTTTGGTTTTTGGTTGTTTTGTTTATTTTGTTTATCAGTTCCAGTGTTAAGTGTTCTTTTGAAAATAAATATATTTATCTTTGGCAGAAAATCGCATGCATTATTGCATCATTTCCATTAAATCAGTGTAAAAAGGTCTTCAAACAATATTATCGTTTATCGCAATAATTTTTAAGATAATTAATCGCTCAGCAAAATTTGTTGTCGTGACATCCCTGACTCAGGGATGTTTTGAGCCCACTGACTGGCAGGCACTCTGAGCCAAACAAGAAGGACACTGATGAGCTCACTGAGTGCATAACACACTTCATCAACTTCTGTGTTGACTCCATCACCCCTACTCAGATGTTTATTGTACCAAAATAACAAGCCCCGTGTAAAAAAGGAGATCAAAACCATCCTGAATGAGAAGGAGAAGGCTTTCAGAGATGGCAACAGATGATGTTAGAGTAATTCAGAGGTTATTGGAAGTGAAGAACAGAAGAGTTCAGGAGGAAGCTGGAAAGGAAACCCAGTCATTACTCTCCAGACATCTGGAGAGTAATGACTGGGTTCAGGTCAGTAGGCAGTAGTGTGGGTGAGGGTAAAGTTGACAGAGCCAATGTACTCAACTTGTTTAACAGATTTGACACTGTACCACCTACACCTGCTGCTGTGGACAGCAGCACTCTTCCCTACCCCTCTTTAGTCTTTTAGCCCCATGTGATTTTCACCTTCACATCTTCTTCCCTCCTCTTCTACTCTGAGGAGTAGAAGCCGGTCACCTCTACAGTAAACATCGTCCTGAAGATGTTAGAAGACTCCACCCTGTAAGACTCTGGAAAAGCTGCAGCCCTGAAGGTGAGTCCGAGGGTGCTTAAAGCCTCTGCTAGAGTCCTCCAACATATCTTCAACATGATCCAGAATCTACAAAGGGTTCCTGTGATGTGGAAAACATCCTGCATCGTTTTGGTGCCAAAGGTGCCAGAGTAGCAGCTTTAATTGTGTTTGAGCTGGGTGTTTTCACAAAGTCATCTCAGCAAATAATAACCAGTTATCACTCATTGCTTTTAAACTTGGCCAATTAAACTTGGGCCCCTCTCTCAGATTCCACCAAATTCTGTTCAAGGCCCCATAAAATCTTGGGCCAGCCTTGGTCAGATTTAAAAATAAAATAATAACAGAAAAATGAATAAAATGGACAATGACAAGTATTGTATGCTGACCTAAATATTTTTAAGGCACAAAATACAAATATTACTTGTATTACATTTTCTATGTTGAGTAATGTCTACAGTTTGGTGCAATATTTTGATCTGCTAGTTGCAATTATTTGTCATTTATCCAAGCTAATGCAGTATTTGAAAGAAATACTCTTGAAAGACAAGACAGAAGGAGGATCTTACTTCTGTCAAACATGCTTGTGTACATGCTGCTCACACTCTCTCCCTTGCTCTTAACTGTGCTACAGCTGGTTCGCCACAATGGAGCCTGCCAGGAATGCTCTGGCTAGTTGGCACGACCAATGATGACTGCAGTAAGTTGTTTCTCCACCATTAGCACAGTGAGGAGCAGGTACACAAGCATGATGACAATGCTAAGACCCTCCTCCTGGCTCTGATTGGTTGTTTTTGGTTGGAAGTGGTGCATTTCTTCAGATCGTAATAGTAACTCAGAAAGGAAGTGGAGGAGCTCGATCTTTTTACAGATTATTTGTCTCATATTATCCTGTATGCAAAAAACATTTTTGTAAAAGTTAAATACTGCAACTTTAAATTGCGAATTCAAATTTAATTTAAGTCATGTTTGATATAAACAGCAATATCATAATGACTGAAAGGATCATAGTTCCTTGATTGTGCCATAAAATACTTCATGATGGCCTTCTCTGTTTCAAGCCAGTTCTGAACCAGAGAAGGCTTCAGAAATCTTATTGGAGCTAGGAAGAAAAAGAATTGGAGTGTTGCTCAATGGACAAAAGTCCTCTTTTCAAATACAAGTAAAGTTTACATTTACTTTGGAAATTAAATGAAAAGTTCCTACAGTCATCTGATATTCCTTATCAGAAGTTCTGATGACACAAATACAATTCTATCAGTCATTATTCTTGATACTGCAACAGACTGGCAACCAGTCCAGGGTGTACCCCGCCTCTCGCCCCAAACGTTCGCTGGAGACAGACACCAACACCCTTACCGATCCCACTAGGGACAAGGATGTACATAAAATAGATGGATTATTTTTGTTATCTGCTCTTGAATTGATAGAACAAACCCTGCCGCCATGGATTTTCACACCTTCACGCGGGTCGTTCCCAAAAGGTTCCACTTTTTCTGGGACCTGGTTTAAGAAAGTGTCAGAGACTCCAAACACTGGAGATGTGCTAATGACGGGCTGGATCTCTGTGTAATCTGGACTTTAGGTAGATTTGTCTTGCAAGCAACATGAATGGCATATATTTAAACAAGAAAATAAAATCAATATTCATACAAAAATAGCAGGAAAACATTTACATAAAATACTAACATAAAAATCAAGGACAAATGCATCACATAGTTCCACATTTCTGGATTATACTTGATACTATCAAATATTGTATACATTTAGGATTTTCATCCACTTTACTGTGATTAGAAGCAGAAATAGACACTATTTATTTTTCAGACGTAAAATGATATAGCCAAATTTATATGGTTTTAATGGACATACTTCTATATTGTTTATAATAGTTTTGGCTGTAGGGACAACTGTTTACTCCACAAAGAAATATGACTAAACTCGAATCATTGCTGTTATATTTTTACAACATGTTATCCTTTATATTTTAAATATGTCAGGACAAAAAACAAATGAGCTGTAAAAAACCTCTGTGGGATGTTTACATGTTTGCATTTGAGTCTGAAGACCACACCCACCTGACTCCTTGGCTACTCGCAGTCTGTCTGGCCAGTCATCAAGGCGTCCCAGACATTTGGACAAGTACGTCTGTATGGTGACACAGTCCAGCAGGAGGACATGGTTGTCTGCTCCAACACGAAGAATAGGATCAACGACGATGTAGCCTCCTCCTAATCTCTCCACACCTCTGTGAGAACACCAATACATTCAGCACAAACACTGACGTGTCATTCTAAACATGTAGCTTCCATGTCTTATGTTAGAGCAAAGGTCTCCAGTCCGTCAGAGATCCTGAGACAATTTCACATGCAAGAATTCTAAGCTACAAATCATGTTCACGCCTACAAAACTACTGCAACCTCCCAAAGGCTGAAATTAAAATATTTTAAAGTTTTTTTGTTGAAACTATAAACAGTAAATGAATGTTCATATTAGCTGAACATGTTTTTCAGCTGATCTGAAAAAACAGATCAGTCATTGAAGATATGGTTTGAGGTCAACCATGCTGGGATTTAACCTAGTTTCAAATGTTACCCTAAATTTGTCAGGAAACTCAACTCTGCACTCTTCCTGCCAGGTCTGTCTCATCTTCAATCATCCAGATACTGAATCTGCACCAGACGAAGTAAAATGCTCCCATTAGTATTTCTTGACATTGATTAATTTGAATTGTAGTAGATTTTTCAAGAACTAAAACCTGAAAGGTTGTTTTTCTTATAAATCCAAGTCAACCAAAGTATAGCAGACATTTTGTATTTTCTAAAACTTGCATGGTCAAGAAAGACAGCCTTCATTAGCTTTGAGCACTCTATAATGTTGACTGCACAAGGTGAAAAGCAAATCAGAAAAAGATAAAATGAGGCAAAATAATGATCAATTCCTCCATAGTCAGTTGGATTCCAAACAAACATGTCTTTTTTTTCCTTAAATTAAAATCAATGATGGTCAAGAAGAAAATTGCAAAAAAATCTTTAATGTCAAAGTGTAACAAATTTCTACAAAATAATGACAAATAAAAGACGTTGTCACATAAGTGAAATATTCACCCCATTTAAAGGATTGATCTAATTAAACAAAAGTCCAGCCAACTGGTGCCAGTCATCTCACAATGAGTGGAATGGAGATCGGCCGAGTGTCTCAAGTGATTGTAGTATAAAAATACATGTATCTGGAGGCTCCATTCATTTGTTATTCCTGGCTACCATTATAGCATAAACACTAGAGAACACTCCAAGCAAATCAGCAAAAACGTTGTTGAAAAGTATCAGTCAGCGGATGGATATAACAAGGCCCTAAACATCGCCTGGAGTCCAGCGCCATCATCAAGAAGTGGAATGAATGTGGTTGTGTATATCTGCCTAGGGGCTTTACTATTGTGTTTGTGTTGGATCCCCAGGAAACATCTCTAGGTGATGCCAGCTTTGAAGAGTTTAAGCCAGTTTCTTGTCCCATTTGTTCACTAGAGTTAAACATCTGCGGCCGACAAATTGTCCATTGGACTGTCTCCCTGCTCACTTATTTAAAGATATCTTTCCTGTCATTGGGCCATATATCCTCACCTTGATAAATATCTCTCTTTTGACTGGACATGTCCTTGCTGCTTTTAAACATACCATGGTACACCCATTATTAAAAAGAACTGCACTTAGACCACAGTATTCTTGCTAATTTTAGACCCATTTCTAAACTACTGTTTTTATCAAAAGTTTTAGAGAAGAGAAGATTGTGTTTACTCAGCTCCAGTCTTTCCTAACAGATCATGATATATCTGAGAAATTCCAATCTGGATTTAAATGTGGACACGGTACTGAAACCGCCTTGTTTAGCGTATTTAATGATCTCCTAAGTTGATTGACCACAACATCCTTTTATTTCGATTGGAGCGCCCTTTGGTCTAAGGGTGCAGTTTTAGGCTGCATTCACACTACAGCCTAAAGTGACCCAATTCCGATTTTTAGTCAAATCTGATTTTTTTCCCGGGACCGTTCAAACTGCTACACGTATGGGACAGGTACAATATGTGTTCTGCAGTCTGAATGGGCAAGCAACCTGAAACTGTCCCATGTGCACAGTAGAGGGCGTAATAGCATCAGCGTTCTCAGTGTTCTGCCAACCGCCATAAAAAGAAGTCCTCAGTGTTTGCGGAAGCAAACATGGATGCTAACGGTGGAGTATAGCTTACATATTTGAAGTTGTCCGACCATTGCCAGCACTTTAACAACTTAATCCTCATTAGAGGTTGTTGTTATTCTTCCCGCTTGCACGTATTAGGACGCAGAATAGTAACATTTGTCCAGTATCAGTGACGTTCAGTTCAGATGAATCCGACCTGGGCGTTAGGTCGCATTTGAATCGGACACGTGTTAGATATGGGTCGCATTCAAAAAGAATCCAACCTGTGCTGTTCAGACCGTCATGAAAAGATCAAATACAGGTCGCATTACGTCAAAAAATTGGAATTGGATCACTTCAGGCTGGAGTGTGAACCAGCCCAAGATTGGTTCTCATCATTTGAAAGGCAGAAGTTTTTTTGTTCATCTTGATCACTGTTCCTCAGTGGCAGCATCCCTAAATTATGGAGTACCTCAAGGTTCAATTTTAGGCCCCATTTTAATTATTTTCTATTTGCTGCCTCTTGGACATATTTTTAAGGAATTTAATATCTCTTTTCACTGCTTTGCTGATGAGCAGATATACATGCCCCTCAAGAAACTAGATCTGGATGATTCCCTACAATCTTTAACAGATTGCTTAACAGAAGTTAGCCAGTGGATGAATCAAAATTTTCTTCACTTAACTCAAAATAAAACTCAAATTATTCTGTTTAGACAAAAGAGCCTTATTGGTAACAAAATTCTTTGTTCCTGTGCTCCTTTTTATCAGTCTTCTGTTAGGAATCTTGGTGTTATTTTTGAAAGTTGTCTTAAATTGGATAAGCAGGTGAGCTCTGTCATGAAATCAAGCTTTTTTCATCTGCACCTTCTTGCAAAGGTTAAATCTAGCTTCTGTCTTAAAGGCTTTGAGAAACATGTCCATGCCTTCATCACTACATGTTTAGACTATTACAACGCATCATATAAAAATATGGACCAATCTTCGCTACAGCGTCTCCAAATGATTCAAAATGCCACAACTAGACCTTTAAATGGCGCCTGGAAACAAGAACACTTAACATCAGTATTGGTTTCTTTGCACTAGCTGCCAGTTTCTTATCAGATTGATTTTAAATTTCTTTTATTGGTTTTTAAAGCTTTATTTGGCCTAGCTCCAGTTTACCTTCAAGACCTTCTTCATAGCCATTCTGTCTCTAGAACACTTCGGTCAAATAATACATTTCTCTTACACATTCCTAGAACCAGACTGGAAAGCAGAGGAGACCGTGTATTCGCTGTCACTGCTCCTAATCTGCGGAACAACGTACCTATTACCATTAGATCTGGAACAGTCTGGAACACTTTGAATCACTTCTTAAAACTCATTTTTATTCTTTAGCTTTTCTGACATTGTAATTTACTTCCTCTGTTTTAATTTGTGTTTTATTCTTATGTGTTTCATCTGTGTTTTACAAATACTGTACAGCACTTTGGTGCAGTTAATATCCATTTTTAAAGTGATTTAGAAATAAAATTGACATTGACCCATAAATACATAAGCTAGTAGAAATATCTGGAAGACTGCCACCACATCTCCGAATATCCATGGCAAAACTCCCTGCTTACAGTAGCAAAACTAGTTTTAATAATAATAATATTATATTGTCATCATACTAGTAGTTTATATTGTGCTTGTGTGCCTGAATGAAAATGACAGATTTTATGTAAAGCACTGTCCAATGTCATTTCATTACAGTAGTTTGAAATGTTTCCAGATTGCATGGAGTCACTGCCTTGCAGCATTCACTCTTCTTGGAACTTTTCATACCACGTTCATTTTAAACATGCCATCTTGTGTGTACAAACATGAGCCCCCAGGACACATCTTACTACACTGAAGCTTCAGCAATTCCAAGCTGAGATGGAGAGACTCTGCATGGAACAACTGCTCCCTGGGTTCTTAACCAGTCACAGCTTTAAGGGTGAGAAGCAATGAGAAAGTCACTGTTGAAAAAAAACTCAGATCAAGGCTGGACTAAAGATTACAATACTTTTGTATGGCTTATGTCTCATATTTTTATTTACATGTGTTATGATTTTTTATAAGCCTGCTTTTTTGGTGTTCCCCTGGCAACTAGGTGCCATACATGTATTGTGTGGGCAGAACAATGGCACTGGAACTATGTCTTCAGAGAACATTTATTTTCCAGCAAGGCAACGACCCACAGCATCCATCTAGAGCTACACGAAGATGACGACAAAGTGAAGGTTCAGGAGTGGTCCAGTCAAAGCCCAGACTTTTTAAACCCGTAGAGAATTTGTGGAAGGACTTGAACGGAGCTGTTCACAGCTGATCTCCCCCAACCTGACAGAGCTGGAACAGTTTAACAGGAAGAATGGAGAAAAACTGCAGCTGCATATGAGCAGGTGACTGAGAAGGATCCACTCTGACTCCCTGCTGGGACGGCAGCCAGAAAAACATCCACTAAATACTGAGTTGAAAGGGGTAAGTGCCGAGTGGGGAAAAAAAATTATTTAGTCAGTCACAAATTCTGCAAGTTCTCCCACTTAAAAAGATGAGAGGCCTGTAATTGACATCATAGGTAGACCTCAAATATGAGAGACAAAATGAGAAAAAGAAATTCAGAAAATCACATTGTCTGATTTTTAAAGAATTTATTTGAAAATAAGGGTGGAAAATAAGCATTTGGTCACCGACAAACAAGCAAGATTTCTTGCTGTCACAAACTTGTAACTTGTAATCAATGGCACCTGTTTGAACTCGATAACAGCATAAAAGGCACCTGCCCACAACCTCAAACAGTCACACTCCAAGTTCCACTATGGTGAAGACCAAAGAGCAGTCGAAGGACACCAGAAACAGAATTGTAGAGCTGCACCAGGCTGGGAAAACTGAATCCCCAATAGGCAAGCAGCTTGGTGTGAAGAAATCTATTGTGGGAGCGATAATCAGAAAATGGAAGACCTACAAGACCACTGCCAATCACCCTCGATTAGGGACTCCACGCAAGATCTCAGAATGATCATAAGAATGGTGAACAAAAATCCCAGAACCACACGGGGGGACCTAGTGGATGACCTGCAGAAAGCTGGGATCAAAGTTACAAAGACTACCGTCAGTAACGCACTACGCTGCCAGGGACTCAGATCTTGCAGTGCCAGACGTGTCCTCCTGCTTAAGCCAGTACATATCCGGGCGAATCTGAAGTTTGCTAGAGAGCATTTGGATGTTCCAGAAGAGTATTGGGAGAATGTCATATGGTCAGATGAAACCAAAGTAGAACTGTTTGGTATAAACACAACTC